>JADKXX010010840.1:0-16701 GCA_017310255.1 Butorides virescens | reverse complement strand
GGGGCAGAGCGGTGCCAGCGCGCGGGACACGTGCCCCTTCCCTGCAGGGCCGAGCCCAGCCCGCGCCGTGGGTCCCGCTGCTGCCCGGCCGCCCCCTCCCCACGCCGAGCAGCTCCTCGGCCGGTGCCCCCGCACCTTTCGGATGCGAAAGCACACGAGACCACCCCACGTCCCCAGCTCGCCCCGTCCTGGCTCACCCGCGGCTTCGGACCCTGCGCCGCTCACCCACGGGCGACCCGGGGTGCGCAAAGGGGAGACGCCGGCAGGCGCGCGCCCGGCGCGGCTCCGGTAATTACAGGCAGATAAGGCTATCAGCTGTAATTAACCACGATCCGCAGGCAGGCCGCTCGACGGCACAGCCTTTCTTCCCTTCTTTTCCCCAAGACTGCAAAATAAATTATCCTGCAAAGTTAGCAGAGGCTGAGCTATGGAAACAATTAAACAAAAATTAAATCTAATTCATTTATACTCTGCGCACAAAGTGGATAATGTGGGGGTTTTCTTCTCGCTCCTCTCTTTGCCTTGGTGTTACAGAGGACTATTATGGGAAATTAATCACGGGGAAAAGCAATGAACGTGATCTATCGCTCTTTAAAAGTGCACTGTAGTGATTATATAAAAATCTATTAGAGAGGCCAGGAAATAGAAGAGTGACACCATTTAAAAGGGAAAAGAAGAGAGGGCTGGTGGCAACGGGATCGATTTCTTATCAGACGGGTGCGTGACGGAGGGAGCGGGAGGCGGCCAGGCCCACACCCCCGCAGCCGCCGGTGCGAACTGTGGCCAGCCCCTGCGCTGGGACGGCGTCGGGGGACGCGGCCGGACCCCAGGGCTGCACGTGGCCGAACGGCGCCGCGCTGTGCACCCCCAAAACCACAGCCCAACGCCCCGGAGCAGAGCTGGGCTGGCTCCAAGGGCTCGCGGCTCCCGCTCAGCGCGGTCCCACGGTGCCCACCGCCGTCCCACGGTGCCCACCGCCAGCACGGGCACGCGGCGGGCGCGGGCGCCTCCACGGCTCCGAGGGTCGCTGCGCTCACGGGCGCCGCGCGGGCTCCTGGCCTCGGCACGTCCTCCCCTCTCGGGGGGGCTCCGGCGCTTGCCGGGGGCTGCGGGTGAGAGCGCCCAGAGCCCGGCAGGCTGGGGCAGAGCCGGACCCCCTTGGCTCCTCCGCGGACACGGCCCTGGGCTTCAGTGCCCAAAGAAGCAGCGCTTTGGCCCCTTCTGCCTGCAGGAGGGCAGCCCCCCCCCCGCGCAGCTGCAGCATCACATCCCACCCCCTCGCAGCGTGGGGGGACCCCGGCACTGCCCCCCATCCGCGGGGTCCCCAGGAGAGCGACCCCCATCATTAACGATGATTGCGAGAGCAAAGCCTGGCTGCACCGGCAGTAAACAAGGCTGCCCAGCCGCCCCCGGCGCGGCCGCCCCCCCAGCGCCCGCTCGGCTGTTTAACGGCCGCGATAAAGCCTGCGCCGAGGCAGATCCCACCATAAATCCTGGCCCATGGCGGGGCCGGCCCCGGGCCAGCCTGACGCTTTAACGGCACCATCAATCCCAAGGGGCCCCAGGCGGAGCAGGGGACGCGTGGGCTCCAGCCCCGGCGTGCGGCCAGGCAGGGGCCGACCCCCCCAGCCCGGTGGTGAGGGGGTCAGGGCTGACCCCGAGCCCCGCGGGGACCCGTCCTGGGGGCAGATCCACAGCTGCCTGGGAGGGGACGGGGGCATCGCTCCGAGGGGACCCCGCTCCTCAGGGCTGAGCCTGCGACGAAGCGGCCGTCAGACGCTCGGCTCTGGCTGCTCGATGGGCAATCCTGCACTGATGGTCAAGCCCCTGCCGATGGGCAAGCCCATCCTGACGGGCAAGTCCATGCCTACAGGCAAGCCCACACCGATGGGCAATCCCATGCCAATGGGCAATCCCACACTGATAGGCAATCCCGTGCCAATGGGCAATCCCATGCCAATGGGCAATCCCACACTGATGGGCAATCCTGTGCCGATGGGCAACCGTGGGCAACCGCTTGCCGACGAGCTCACCTACAGCCACCACAGCCTCCTGGGGCCATCACCCCATAACCAACACCTCCAACCTCTCCACATCTACATTACGGCAGGCAAATGCGAATTTAATGGAAGTTTCTCCTCCCTGCCAGGAGAAGGCAAACACACCGCTCTGCCTCCAATGCATCTTTCCAATGATTTGGAAAAAAAAAAAAAAAAAAAAAAAAAAAGTAGAAAAAAGGCCCCCTTTGATCTCAGCAGCCGGTTTGTTTAGCCCATGCCGGGATTTAATTGCGAAGGGATGTCCTTGAATAAATGCGGAGCTGTCCTCGCTCCCCAGGAAGCCTGCCGCGAGTTGTGCAATCCGCTGCATCCAGGGATATTCTGGGACGAGGCAGCCCCGGGGCCGCTGCCGCACATTGCCCATCCATCCCCGGGCACCCCCGCGGCGAGCAGGCTGCCGTGCCACGGGGCTGGGCCAGGGAGGCACCAAACCCTGAGGGACGGGTGCTCCCGGGGCCGGGGGACCCCGCTCTGCCCCCAAACCCAGCGTGGAGGGGAGGCGGGGGGGACAGGTCCCCATGGTCACCCGTGCCCCGCGGGGACGCATCCAGGGGCGGGAGCAGCCGCGCGCCCCCGGGCCTGGCGGGACGAGGAGCGGGGCTGGCTTGGCGCTGGCGGAGGGGCTGCGGGTGGGACGCGCCGCCCCGGAGGAGCCACGTTCCGGCGCGACAGAAGGCGAGGGGCAGCCTGTCCCCGGGAGCTGGCACTCGCGCCCGGGGCGCCGGCACCGTCCCCCGGCAAACGCCTGCCCTCCGCGCTGCCGGGCTTGGCGGGAGCGCAGGAGCCGCGGCAGAAAGCCCGCCAGCCCCGGCGGGGAAGGCGGCATCGCCGGCCGCAGCGGGCACCTTCCTGCTCATTTCCTCCCCGCCTGCCTGCGGGCTGCCGGCCCCTGCCAGCGCTGAGCACCCCAGTCCCCCCGTCCCCCTCCCGCCAAGTCCCTCCTGGCAAGGGGCAAACGCATCCCTCCCGCCCAGCTCGGCTTTTAGCGGCCGCAAAGCCTCGAGCCGAGGAAGGGCAGCGGTCGGGGGGACCACCCTCACACCCCCAGGGACAGGGGATCCCTCGCCGGTACCACCCTGCCCGCAGATTCAGGTCTTCCCACCTCCTGCCCCCCCGCCCCTGCCCAGCAGAGCCGGTGTCAGGCGCTGATCAGCTGGCACCCTCCTCCTCCTCCTCCTCCTCCTCCCGGCGCGGCCGCGTGGGCGCCTTTCCACGGCGCAGCTCCTGCCGCAGGGCTCCCGAGCTGGGGGAGCGCCGCACTATTTTAATCCCGCACCCTCCCATCCCGTCCCAGTGATCCTGGCTGCCAGCGCAGCCCCGGGGGGGCTCTGCCCCCGCGTCCCCGCAGCCGGCCAGGGACAGAGGGACACCCCGAGGCTGCGCTCAGGCGAGGAGGGGGCCGGAGGGCACCAAACCCAGGGTGCTGGCAGCAGCCCCCCCGCTGCCACCTCGGCCCCCGCCACGAGGGAAGCTGCAAGGGCAAAGCTGCAGCTGCGGGCTGGGACGTGTCCCCCTTTTCCAGGGGGGTGGCTGCACGCTGCCCAAAAACGGGGAGCACGGCCGGGGGTCTCCTGGGTCCCGCCGGCAAGGAGCAAGGATTCTGACCATGGGAGGGCACGACCGGCGGCAGAGGCGAGCGCAGGGAGGCACAGGGGAGGGTGCGGGGAGTTGCCAGCTCATTAAAGCCCTGGCACCCTTCAGCCCATGGCAGCAGCAGCTCCTTGCCTCCTCATTTGGCAACATCCTTGTCCTCCCCCTCCCCGAGGGACCCGCGCTTGGCCCCACAGCCACCCCACCAGCCCAGCACCCCCGTGGCCAAGCCCCACCGCCGGCACGTGCCGGCGCAGAGCCGTGGGGCGCCATGACGCGCCACGACCCGGGGACGCTGGGTGCCCGCGCGGTGCCCGGGCGAGCGCGGGGATCGGCGGGCGGAAGGGGCGCGGGCGAGCTCTCGGGCCCTGGCCTCCGCCGGCTGAGCTGCGGCTAAAGGCGAGCTGATTAAAGCAATTAGGATTTTAAATAGTAACATCGGAGTGGCTCATCAGCGCTGGAGAGGCAGTCAAATGATGAGGCTGAGGATCCTATTTAGGGCGCTCAGTTGGCTCAGGATCCCAAGCGGGGCCCCTAGGCTCCCTTGCAATGAGAGGGGTCCACCCAGCACTGGGGGGGGGGGCCTGCGGACCCCACGGACGCCGCAGCCTCCCCAGAGCCCACCCGGGCACGTGGAGCAGCCTGGCCAGGGGGTCCCCAACCCACCAGCTCCATCCCCTGCCCTGCGGCCACGGCCATGGTGGGCACCACGCAGCGGGGGCACCCTGCGGCACCGGCACCCCGGGCACCCAGCCCTTTCCACGGCGGCTGCGCCGGGCTGCGTGGGACGGCGAGGGGCGCCCGGCTGCCCGCTCCTCCAGCTCGGTGTTTGTTCTCTCTAATAAAGGCTCTGGGAAGGGGACGTGGCAGGAATTCAGCAGCGCCTCTCAGGAGGCCGCTCTGCGCACCGGCAACCAGAAGGGACCCTTTGCAGCCGATAAAGCGCAGCCCAGACATCTTGTCTGCTTGGACTCGGAGGCTGAGACGCCAGGGATTCAAGGCAGCCTGGTGGGAAATCCGTCTGGTTTGGGGCGCACGGATCTCCAGTCGCAAAGGGATCTGGACACAAACACAGATGTGGGAACAGCACCAACAGCCACGAAATGCCCCGTACCCTTCCCTCCGCTCTCTGGTTTCCAACGCTTGCATTTGTTCCCCGCTCTCGCTGCTGACTCCTGCTGGGGCCAGCACCTGGGGGTTCGACCCCCCAGGGACCCCGGGAGCAGCGGGGACGCCTGCAAGGAGCTTCCCAGCCCCATCCCGATGGGCACGGCATCCCCATGGGATGGCATCCCCGCGGAGGGGCTCGATGTCCCCAGGCTCCCGGGGGCCAGGGGCACGCTGGGCGTCAGAGGGATGGGGACAGTGCCACCCCCGGGGTGGTGACAACAGCTCACCTGCGAGCAGGGCAAGGAGCTACGGCCTCGCAGAGCGGCGGGGCTGCACCGGCGCGGGGCTGGCCCCACTGGCGCTCAGATGGGGGACAAGGGGAAGAAGGCAAGGGCAGGAGCGGGGAGGGCAGGAGCGGGGAGGGCAGGAGCAGGGAGGGCAGGAGCCGCAGCCCGAGCCCCAGCCGCTCGCCGGCTCTCTGCAAGCTCCAAGGTGTGGGAGGGTACTGGCACAGGCACATTACATTTATTTATAGGCATTTCTGTGGCACTCAATTAAACGCTGTGGTGGAGATATTGCAGCACGAAGAGTATTTAGAGCCCTCTAACACCCCTTAGTCGGCAAAAGCCCATCTGATTCCTGCAGCCAACTGGGAAAGCGCACAGAGCAAGGGCAAGAGCGAGGAAGATCGCCCTTTCCCAACCCCATCCCCGCTGCCGGAGAGAGGCGGGATGATGGCGCTCGTGGCAGCGCATCCCCATGCCCCCACGATGCTCCGCTGCCTCCCGGCCTGCAGGCTCCTGCCCGGCCCGCACCCCAGCACCCCCAGGGGCTTCCCACGCCCTGCTGCAGGATGGGGCCCGCCCCGATTCCTGGGGCTCGGGAAAGGCTCCCCCGCAGCCTTGGCTGCAGCTCTAGCAACCGCTCTGCAAAACCTCCCTGCAACTTCCCAGGCTGGCCAGCAGCTGAGCTGGTAAATCTCGGGATCTCGGGAAAGCCGCAGGGGGAGAGAGTTCAAAGGGAAGGCTGACAAGTGCGCGCCGAGGTTGGCTCTAATTGCACCGCTGCAAATTCACCGGTGGCGCTTTCGCCCTCCGATCTGCCCGCTCCCCTCTCCCGCCCTGCCCGCGGTGCTTGGCCAGCCCGGCCCCCCCGCCACGCAGCCCCCAGGCGCGGGGGGAACGTGCGGCCGCCCAGCCCTGGGCCCCGCCGCCGCTCGGCCACACGATGGATGTGAGCCCCGGTGAAACGCAGCCGCAGGGAGATAACCCGGCCCCGGGCGACGCCAGAGAAGCCACGCCAGCCCCTGGGGCTGCTGCTGCCCCCCCTGGGGAGAAGCCCGTTCCCACACTGTCCCCCCCAGTGCCAGGAGCCCCGAACCCACCGGCACCTCGGCAGCGGTGTCTTTGCCCCAGCCAAGCGTGTGCCGGAGCCCACCGCAGCCGCTCCCGCCGATGCCGTTCCTCCTGCTCCGTGATGATCCTGCGGCAGCACAGCCGGTGGCACGGCGAGCATCGTCCCCAGCCAGGGGCAGGATGGGGCCGGCGGGCGCGGGGCGGCGATGGCTCTGGCCAGGGCTCGCCCCACCAGCTGCTCCCGTGCACCCGGGCTCGTGTCACTTGCAAATGGATGCAATTAAGTTGATGCTGCAGCGGGACCGTAATTGCTGTTTCCTTAGCTTGGCAGCACGACCCCGGAAACCCCCATTATACTAATCACTGTCAAACCAACACAATCGCAGAACACATAAAAACCTGCTGTACTTCATGGTGAAATATAACCCCGCAGAAGGCTGAGCCACGCCGTAAATCTGCTTAGCACTTAGCACTGCCTGCTAAATGGCCCCGCTTAATTATAGCTCTATAAACACGGCTTTATAGCAATATCAATACCGTCAAAGATCAATCCCGCTGATGGACGAATGGACAGACTCACGTCCTGCTGACCCCAGGGCCGGGATGCCACCGCCACCGCTCCCCACGGCACGGGGCAAGCCGGGCTCCGCGCTCCCATGGCTCCGACGCGGCGCCCACGGATGCGCCGCTCCCGGGCAGCTCAGCCCCGCTCCTCGTGCCCAGCCCCGCTCCTTGAGCCCATCCTGGCTCCTCGTGCCCGTCCCTGCTCCTCGCACCCATCCTTGGCACCTCGGCCCTGCTCCTCGTGCCCGTTCCTGCTCCTCGCACCCATCCCCGGCACCTCGGCCCCGCTCCTCGCGCCCGCCCGGGCACGCCACCGCCCCGCTGGACGCCGCTCCCAGCCCACCTTGGCCCAGCACCGCTGCGGAGCCGCAGACGAGACATTAGCATTACAGCCCACACCGATCTTTGTCAATTATGCTACAGTATTTGAGCTCTAACCAGCTTTAAATTGAATCAGGACGGAATCATCAGTATAAAAAGAGCCCGCACCAGCCTTTCAATTCCAGCACTAGGAAAAAAAAAAAGTTATACATCTTATAATGGCCTTCTACCCCATAATGAACAGGAAAAATAAATTAGATTCCCAGCTAAGGGTATATTTATACAATTTCATTATGTGCCCATGAGCAAGTCTGGTTTTCACCAAGATAAAAATGAGCTCTCAGCCATGCTCGTGCTAAATAAATGGAGTGATTTAACAGCTTAACAAGGAGCGCGATCGAGGGGCTGAGGAACAATGTCAGAAATGGAAAATAAAAATAAAAATAAAAAAATGAAAACGCTTGCGCTCCTTGCGCTGCGCTAGCGCTGCCGGGCTGAGCCCATCAGCACCGGCGGGCTGGGAGGCGGCGGCGCGGGGGGCATCCCCGGGCGCACCCCTGGGAGGCGAGCAGGCGGCATCGAACCTCGCGAGCCGAAAATAAGACAGCAGGCGGGGGGCAGGAGCAGGTCCAGCTCGCCCCCGCGCTGCTGCAGTGTCCCCGCGGGCGCAGGGCCACGCGTGCTGGCTGCCTGCAGGAGCACGAGGGGTTCCGGGTGGCTTTGGGGCTGGGAGGGGGGGATATTTGCAGCCTGGAGGTCGCTCCCGGACTCTGAAAGGTTCGGGTCAAGCAGGGCTCCGCTCCCAGCATCTCCCAGCGGGACGGACAGCAGTGGCACTGGCCGGCCACCCCGGCACGCGGCTCCCGCGCCCGGGCACCGGCACGGCCGTGCTGATGGGCTGCCAGGGTGCCACCCCCGCCACGGGGAAGCAGCACTGGGGAAGCTGGGAGCTCACTGGGAGCTTACTGGGAGTGCTCCCGCTTGGCTCCGTGGCGGGCTTGCAGGCGGCACCGCGGTGGTGGCGGGGGTGAAGCAGCCCCGGCCCCATCGCCCGGCGCGTCCAAGCCCCTCTCCTCCAGCGCTGCCACACGTGGGGACCCTTCCAGCCGATGTCATCAAGCCCAGAGCGAAACAGCCGGCGCCTCCCCGCTCGCAGAGCCCGCTCGCCCAGCCGCCCATCACCCAGCCCGGCCGGGAGCCGAAACCCGGGCTCGCTTTCCCTGGTCCACTCTCAGCCCGTCTCCTGGCGGGGGTGGCAGCGTGTGCCGGCGTCCCCGTCCCCGTCCCCGCGAATCCCCCTCGCACGCAGCCCAGAGGGGCCCGGCCAAGCCGCCCCCGCATGCGGACGGAGGAGTTTGCCGGAGCCTCTCGCCCTTCGCAAGGTTATCTGCTCCCGGGGAGGGCTCCTCCGTCCCACCTTCTGCCGCTACCAAAATGAGCGTGTCCGCTCCCCCCGGGCCCCCACCCCGGACCACACATCCATCTGGGCTCAGCATCGCGTGTCTCCTCCAGCACAGCCAGGCTGATCCTAAATCCATAACCCACACTTGAGTAGCTCATCCATTTACCGGCAGAGAGCTGCCAGCAGGCAAATCTGTCCTCTCAGCAGCAGCAAAACCAGAGCGAAGCAGTTGCCTTTTTCTTTTTTCTTTTTTTTTTTTTTTCCCCCTTTTTAAATCAATTGTGAGGCCACATGGTCCATCGGAGAGATCCGGAGACCAGGAGCCACCTCCAAGGCAGGGCTGGCTGCGTGTCACAGCTCTCCCGCCCCAAGGTGACATTTCCCGCTCCATCCTGCCTGCCCCAGGGAGCCGGAGGATTTATAGTTCCGCGGGGCTTTGGAAGCCGGCGTGCCCAGAGCTACGAGCCCGATTCCTAACGGGAGTTCCCTCTCCTGCTACGGAGATTAATCACCGGCGCAAAGGCAAACGCCGTTCGGGCTCGACCGCCCCGACACCCAGCGCAGCTGGAGCGGAGTGGGGGGCGCCCGCTGGGGGGGCTTTGCATGCTTGGTGCTGTGGGAGCCTTTGCGCCTTCCCCTCGAGTTACGGAAAAATTAATTTGTTGCGGAAAGGACCGGTCCGAAGGTACCGAGCGCTGCACACAAACGGGGCGCGAGGCTGGGAGCCTGCCCGCGCCTCCCGCTGCCGGGAAGAATTCCTGGGCAGCGCCGAAGGGCTCCACTCCGTCCTGGGCAGCGCCAAAGGGCTCCGCTCCGTCCTCCCCACTGGAGGAACCCAGCCCACACGGGCACGGCTGATTTATCCTCACACACCTGAATAAACACAGCGAGAGCCCAGCATCGCCCCCCGAGGAGCCGTCCCCCTTGGCTGCGGGGACGATCGCCTGCCCCCGCTGCCCCCCGGGGACCTGCGGCTGGAGGGTCCCAAACCCAGCCCTGCCAACCCCCACCGTGCCCCAGCCCCGCTCCTGGCTGCTCTGCCCCGGACGGCGCCCAACTGGGCGCCTGTGCCCCTCACCAGTTAAACCAGTGCCCCCGACGCCGTGCCCGCCCCAGGAAGGGATGGAGGTGCCCTCCCCGGGAAGGCAAGGACCGGCCCCAGGCGGCGCTGCCTCGGCCATTAGTTCCCCGGGGCCCTCTAATAGAAATAACGGCCAGATAATTTTTAACGCGCTGCTTCACCCAGCCCCGACCGGAGCGGTTTCCCAGGCTGCCGGAATCCCTTACACCCCCCGAAGGATCAGCAAATGATTTTTCACTCTTTGCTTTCGACTGGAGGGAAGGAGAGGGACCTTGGCTCGACAGCAATTCGGGTGAACGGCAGCTCCGAGATGGATGGGATGGGCGGCTGTTGGGGGATGGATGCCCCCACTCCCCCCCCCCGAACCTCCCCCCACAGGGCCAGGGGCCGTGGTGCTGGCAGAGGGGTCCTGCCACAGCACCGGTGCTGGGGAGGGGGGGAACGGATTTGCTTTCCCTGGCTGCCCTCGCTCTGCCCCCCCCGCCCCCCGCTGCCCCCCTTGGCCCCGCCGCGCATTTCATCTGCTCCTCACCCCGGACCAAGGAGGCTGCGGGTTCGGTGGGGCTGGATGCTACCGATTAGATTGCATCTGTCCGGGTATAAATAATTTACTGCTTGATGGTCAGAGTGGATTTAATTAGTTCTTGTTCTCCTGATAGAATCAGCCCACCGCTGCTAAAGCATTTCACTCCGAATTAGCCTGAAAAGGACTAACAAGGCAGCGCTAATTTTACACACACGACATCCCCCGCAGTCTCTGAAAATACAGCTCCCCCGAGCACCACCGGCCCCGCGCGGGGCTGGGGAGCGGGACGGGGCTGGGGAGCGAGCCGGGGGCAAAGCCGGGGAAGGAGGGGCACGGGTGGGAGGCGGGCACCCCCTTGCAAACACCCGTCCCTTCTCCTTTTGCTCAACCCTCACTGCCAGCTCCTGGGGGATCTGGGGAGGGGGCAAGGGAACAGAGACCTTGCGGCCGGCAGAGCCGGTGCTGCTGCCCGCCGGGTCCCCTCCTGCCCGGGGAAGGGGCTCCCCAACAGCCCAGCGCCCGCCTCGCCCCCCGCTCCAGCGCCAGGGGTCAAGCCAGGCCGCTCGCTGCCGCCTGGGAAAGGCAGGAACGCACATCAGCGCCGCGGGGAATGGCGGGGAACGGCGGGGAATGGCCGCAGCCACCGCGATTTACGCTCCGCAGCAGCCATCGACCGTGCCGCCAGGGCGAGGTGGCACCGCAGCCGGCTGAGCCCCGCCGGTAACCCCAAACCCCACCAACCAGCCCGGGGGGATGCCTGCCTCGGGCACCGACCCCTCTGCGGACACAAACCTGCGACGTTTACGCCTGAAAGTGAAATTCTGGGGAGATGGGGCCCGCGGGGAGAGGCTGAGCGACCGCCTCCAGCAGCGGGGATGCCCCGGGCTGGTCTGCAGGGAACCCGCCGGGGGGAGCGCAGGGGGGACCGGGCGCTCCTGCTGCTCGCTGCCTGGAGAGGAGGGAGCGGAGGGGCACAGCCACCCCAAAATCACCCCCCCAGCAGCTCGATGGCCGCCTTCCCCGCCGGGACGGCCGTGCTCCCGCACAGCGAGCGCAGGGGCTCGCGTCCTCCGCGCCGCTCCCGATGGCAGAGCTGGGGCTCCACGCCTGTAATCCCAACACGCAGCAGCTCGCGCCATCCATCCCCCCCCGTGAAGGCGCCGCGGCCAACAGCTGCCAGGACCCCGCGGGCAGAACCCCCCCGCCGGAGCTCGCCGCCTCTCCCTTCGCCCCGACCAAGGGCTGCTGGGCCGCCGGCGCCTTCACGGGGGCAGGGACTGCGGCAACGCCGGGGTGCGGAGGCGTCCCCGGGGCACGGCAGCCCGGGGGGGGGGCAGCGTCCCTCCCTCCTCAAGCTCGTCCTCCAGGGCAGCGCGCCCCCGGAGCCGCTCTCCCCCGCCGGGAGCCCACCTGCACGCTCTCGCCCCCTCCTATGCACAGGTAACCCGGGCTGACAGCTCCTCTTCATCACAGAGCCGGAGTCTTCCTCGGCGGCCATGCATCTCGAGCAGGACAGCACCATAAATCCTGCACGGAGGTGTTCCTAATCTAGTTATGGGTTCGGCCCCTCGCACCCTTCCATCAGGGAGCCTTGGATTGAAATGGAAGTGTATTAGTATAATTTTATCAGGTTTTATTAAGCCTAGGGTCTTACGTTTTTGATATATAGTTTTAATTAAGTTTTAAGTCAAAGAATGCAGTCGCTCATATTTTATCTTGCCGTGTCACATCAGAGGGAGGCAGTTAATCAGCAGGTACAAAAACTTCCCATCACCCGTGATGAACGTTCACGAACTTTGCCTGCAGAGCCCATCTCCCCCCCCCCCATCGCTCGCAGCGGGGGCCCACAGCCTCACCCACCCCGCGCCCCCTCTCCCCACGCCGGGGCTCCCGCGGGGACACAGCCAGGGAGGGAAGAGGCTCCGGACAAGGGGGGGAAGAGGGAAGGTGGCCCCGAGGGCTGCTCCCGGCCAGCGGGCCCCTCACCAAGAGCCGGCACCGGCCACGCTGGCGAGAGGCATCGCCCGCCCGCCGGGTCCCGCAAGGGGAGGGAGCCCAGGCGATGCTCGGGCTCAGCCTCTTACCCAAAGCCCTCCCCAACCACAGCACCCACCCCACCCCCCATCCCCATCCCGTGCTCCACAGTCGCAAGGAGAGGGGACGGGGGAGCAGCTCCCGGGCCGGGCGCTCAGCTCTCAGCCAAACCCCTCGGGACCTACAGCACCCCCGGGGCTCCCACGGCCCCTGCCCCGCAGCGTGGGCGCGGACAAGGGCCCCATCTCAAACTGCAGCATCCCCCTGCCAGCCAGCCCTTCCTGGGAAACCAGAAACCGGGAACCTCCCCGCCAGCGGAGCAGCCCCCGCCAGCCGCCCGCAGTGAGCACAGCGCCAGACCCCTTCCTTCGGCGAGCCCCTTCCCAGCAGCCGCCCCCTCCGGTTTTAGGGCTGGGTCCTCCCCAAGCCTCCCTACATCAGCCTGGGGGGCTCCAGCCATGCACCCATCCCAGCTCCACGCTGGCTCCCAGCGCCAGGACAGACAGCCACCGCTCCCTCGGGACAAGCACAGGACAAACAGCCACTGCTCCCTCGGGACAAGCACAGGACAAACAGCCACTGCTCCCTTGGGACAGGCACAGGACAAACAGCCACTGCTCCCTCGGGACAAGCACAGGGCTCCGGGCTGAGCCATGCGCTGCAGCCGGGGCCAAACCTGGACGCTTCCCTCCGAGGTGGGAAAAGGGAATCGCAGCCCTCAGCTGGGGGGGCTGCCCCGAGCCCTCAGCAGGCACCCAGTGGGTGCAGCAGCCCCCCGGGACGGCACCACCCTGGCCCATCGGTGCTGCCCGGGCCACCAGCTCCCAGAAGCATCGCCAGCCGGGCGCGCTTCTCTCCTCTAGAAAGCGGGGCCCGGGGACACGAGGTCCGTGCCACCGTGCCAGCGAGGGCAGCAGATGGCATCACAGCTTGCACCGCCGCTGCCTGCGCCCTCCCTGGCCCCCCCGGCCCGGGGAGGGCTGCTTCCCCCCAGGGTCCCGAGGGTACGGTGGCAGCGGATCACTCGCGGCTCCTCGGGAAAGGCTGACGCGTCCCGGCCGGAGGAGCCGCAGACACGGGGCAGAGCGGGGGGCTTCCCACCCATTGCTGTGCCCAGCTGTGAGTGTGCCCCCCCACCCACATGGCTGGGGCAACACAGCCCTGGGTGCTCGCTCCGCTTCGGCCCCCGCGCTCCTTCCCCGGGGGGGAGCCCTGGGCGCACGCCCAGCCAAGCTCAGGTCTCCGCAGACCCGACCCAGAGCATCCCCTCGCCCCCTGGCAGCGGCACAGCTGCGGGGGACGGGAGCTTTGGGGACACGCACCCCCCCCATGCACGTGCCAAGCTCCCCCTTTGCCGGGGGGCAGAGATCTCAGGGGGTTTCTGGGGACGGAGAAGTCCAGAAACATTTCAGGTCCTGGAGCTCCTCCAGCGCGAGAAGCGGAGGAGCCGGGCGCAGACCTGTCTCTCCAAGTTGAGGTGCTTAAAAATTTATCAGCGAACTCGCAGCAATGAACTCAATTAAAAACCATTTTAATGGTATTACATTAAAAAAAATAACTCTCATATTTCCCATGTCAAGGTTCCTGCCTGTAAGAGCGGCACAAACCCCCAAGCGTAGCATTACACACAGCGGCCGGCGGGCTCCGTTTTTAGGGGAAAGACCGATGGCGCGACGCAGCCACGTAAGGCAGCGAGCACGGCCCCCGGTGCTGGGGCCAGCACGGCCCCCGGCGCTCCGGCCACCGCGGCCCCCGGCGCTCCGGCCAGCCTCACATTCCGCACAGTTTTGCTCCCAGCTCGCTCCGGGTGCTCCGGCAGCGGGGCCGGAGGAAGGACAGAGCTGCTCTGCTCCCAAGCGTGCGGGGGGAGCCCGACCTGACCCTGCTGAGGGGCTGCCAGGAAGCAAGGCCCCTTAATGCAGTGGGCAAGGGGGTGCAGGGGGTGCCCCCGCCGCTCCGGGATGGATGCCCCAACAGGTCACGGGGAGTGGGGATGGGTCCTGCCCCGCACGCAGACCCCGCAGTTACAGCCCCATCCCTCCCTGCAGGCACAGGCACCCCCCCTCTATTTTAGGGTGCTGATGGAGAGCTCTGGCTGCTACAGAGGGGAGAACCAAGAGAACCCCGGCTCCTGGGCCGCTGCTTCCCCAGCTACGCAGCCCTCGCCCCGCCACGTCCCTGTGCCCAGACCCCCAATTGCTGCTGCTGCCCTGCCCCGACCCGCAGCCCCCCCGCCCGGGCTGGCACTGGCCCGTGGCCCTGAGCTCCGCGGGGTCTGCACCGGCCACGAGACCCCGTGGCACATCCAGGTGCAGAAGGGACACGGCGGCCCCGGGGGCTCACCCGGCCCCTGTGGCAGCGTTGGGGGGGTCAGAGCCCACACCCCAGCAACCTGCTCCAGTATCCCGCTGCTTCCCTGGATAACCACGGCCCATCCCGGGGGACAGCCGAGCGGCGCTCTCGGCCGGCCCGGCAGCACACGGCTACGACACCGGCAGCGACGCCTTTCTGAAGCGGAGGGAGGGAATGCCAGGGGGAGCAGGAGCGGTTCTGCTCATCAGCTGCAAGCCGGACAGACTCGGGGGGGGGGTGGGGGGAGCGCGTTGGCATTTCCTTCTTTCTCCTTTGCAAAGAAATAGATTTGGGGTTGGGTTTGAATTTCATCCAGAAGTAAAGAATTTTCTTCAAAAAGAAAGCGCTTGGATCGCTCAACTCCCGTCCCCCCCCGTCCCTGCGTTCCCATTACGCTGGGATTTGAGGCGGTTTTGTAGCCGTGTGCCCGCACCCTGCACCCCGCTGCCTGCACCCTGCACCCCGCACCCCGCTGCCTGCACCCTGCACCCCGCTGCCTGCACCCTGCACCCCGCTGCCCGCACCCTGCACCCCGCACCCCACTGCCTGCATCCTGCACCCCACTGCCTGCACCCTGCACCCCGCTGCCCGCACCCTGCACCCCGCACCCAACTGCCTGCATCCTGCACCCCGCTGCCCGCACCCTGCTGCCCGCACCCTGCACCCTGCTGCCCGCACCCTGCACCCCACTGCCCGCACCCCGCTGCCTGCACCCTGGCTGCTTCAGCCGGTGCTGCCGGCAGGGCCGCGGGCGCCTGTGCCGAGGCTGCGGATGAATTTTCTCGGGGCAGCAAGAGAGCGGGGCGCTGCGTGTCACTCGGAGGCGGGTATTTATATCCTTCACCGACACAGCATCCCTGTGCAGAGCCAGGGAGCGCGTACAGCCGGGGCTGTCAGCTCAGCGGCACGTTACAAGGGCTCGGCAGGGAGATTTTGGCAGTGGGGATGGATGTACCTCGCCGAGAGGTTTATGTGAAATGACAGCTTCTGGGAAAGGAAGCGCTCGGATAGAAAAAGAAAAAAAAAAAAAAAAAGACAAACAACAAAAGGGAAGAGGCCTTCCGCTCGGCGAGCCCAGAGCGGATTTCTCCTCCCTGCCGGCCCGCGAGCATCCCCCTACCGCAGCCAGAGGCAGCGTGCAGGCAGGGTGCAGGCAGCGTGCAGGCAGGGTGCAGGCAGCGCGCAGGCAGGGGGGTGCAGGCAGCGCACCAGCTGCACCAGCCCCCCCAGCTCCGCTCGGCTGGCTCAGGCTTCGCAGCCGCCCGCCCCCGCCCCAGACCGCTGCCCCATTTCCATCCCATCCCTCCCCCTCTCCCCCTCGCCGGGGGGGGCTCAGCCTTTCATCGCTGCCTGCGCGTGGGCGCGCACGGGCGGGGGACGCTGCTGCCAGCGGGCCCGGGGGGGACACGCGGCACCGCCGCCATCGCGGGGCTGGCGAGCGGGGGATGCCACCGCGCAGGCAGAGCGGGGCAGCGGCCGGTGTGTGTCCCCCCCCACCCCCCCCGCTGTCCCAGGGGACGGATGCCGAGCACTGGTCCACGAGCAGCTCCAGCACCCAGTGGGGGGAAGCCGAGCCAGGGCTGGGGGAGCGGAGGGGATCCCATGCCCCGGGGGGTCCGGACTCGGGTTTGCTGGGGAGCGATGACCCCACATCCCAGCCCACAAAGCTTAACCCAAACGAGCGCCTCCCAGCGAGCGCTCCTCTCGCCCGTCACCCCCCCGACACCCGGCTGCCCCCTGCCCACGCAGCAGCAAAACGCCAGAGCAGCTCCCGCAGGCTCCGGAGGGAAAGGCCGCTCACCCTGAAGCCAAAGGCTCCCAGAGCAGATGTCAAATGAACGGCGCATTGGGGAGAGGTGGCAGCGCCAGCCTTGCCCTCCCAGGGCCCCAGGGCAGGGGTCTGCTCCGACCCCTTTGGGAAGAAACCCCTCTGCAGCCCCCCGGGTCTTTGCGGCGGATCCAGAGGACGGGAGAGGACCAGGATGCCCCCAAAGCCCATCTGCCCAGACCCCACCGTACACCCCCAATTCTGAGCCACATCTCGGGATAAACACGACCCCGGTCACCCACGAGCCCGCCGCGGCTTCGCACGAGGGCTGAGGCAGAAGCAAAGAGCAGCCCTCGGCTTCGGACCCGGGCCACGGGCTGAAGCACCCCCCTAGCCCTGCGGCTCCCCCGGCGCGGGGCAGGCTCAGGAGCAGAAGAGCACCCACGGGCTTCGAAGGCTGCAGCAAGGGCTTCCCCGCCAAGCGATCGCCGCAGGGAAGAGCAAAGCCCTTGCGATGGCACACGCTCTGCTGAGACCC
>JADKXX010010837.1:0-21284 GCA_017310255.1 Butorides virescens | reverse complement strand
TATGATTCTATGATTCTATGATTCTATGATTCTATGATTCTATGATTTCCAGGCTGCAGCCCTCCCCCAGGCGGGGGATTTGGGGGTGTTGGGGGTGCGGGTGACGGCTGGCACAGGCTCCTGCCGTGCCAGGGCTGCTCCCCGCCGGGCCATTCGCAGCACCGGGGCGTTTCTCTGCCGGTGCCACCGTGGGCAAGAGGGCAAACGGACGACGGCTTCCGTGGCCCGCCCGGAGCGCTTCATGGTCTGCCCGGGTTTGGCAAGCAGGCGACTAAAAAGGCACCATCTGAGCCCAGAGCGAGGGCGGGAGCAGCAGCAGGAGGGGGGGGACCAGCAAGGGCAAAGCCAGCCCCCACCCGGGGGCCGTGCCGGTGAGCCCCCGCACCGCAGGGGGACGGCAGCGCGCCGGGCAGGCGTGGGGCTGCAGCCTGCGCCTATCGCTGCGATAACGCCCGCGCTGCTGGCAGAAAGGCAACGCCCGAGCTGCCCACCCCTCCGGACCGCAGCCCCCCCGGACCCCCAGGCAGAGCAGAGGCTCCCGGGCTGCCCGGCCAGCACCCCTGGGGCCAGCACCCCTGGGGCCAGCACCCCTGGGGCCAGCACCCCTGGGGCCAGCACCCCACTCCCCCCCTGCCACGCTCCCGCAGCGCTGCCGCAGCCTTCGCCTCTCACGTCCCAGCTCTCCCTCCCCGCGATAACTCCAATAAAGAGTAAATCGCTGTTATTCTGTACCCAGCTCTTCCGATCCATCCTGATGAGGACCTTCCCCTCGCTTCCTCAAAGTCGGCAGGCGGAGGGACGCATCCTGCAGGGGCAGAGCCCCGGGGGAAGGGGCCAGGCTCTGGGTGGCTTTGGGGGGGGACCCATCCCCCCAGCTCCCCAAGAAGCCCTGCAGGCTGTATCTAGGCCCCCAGTAAGGGGTAATAAATAAGAGGGAGGCTGGCGGCGGGGCCGAGGCGGGCGGCGAAGCCTTGGTGCAGGCTCCTCGGCGGCTCTGCTCGCTGGGAAGAGCGGCGGCGCGCGGCGACTGCCCTGCCCTCACCGCCCGGGCTGCCGCACCGCTGGTGCTCCGGCAGCGACTCCCCGGCCTCGCTCGGCCAGCGGCTTCCTGTAAGAGCCAGCGCCGTGCCAGATTTATAGCGGGTGCTGCTTAGTATTTCATGCCTGCTGCAGGCAATCCCACCGCTGCCACTGCGGCTGCACGGAAAGCACTTTGTAGATTTGATTATGCGATAAGGGGCATCAGAAATGCAACTTGTTGCCTATTTCCCAGAGTAATTAATTTAATCTGTATTGAACAAATGACATAATTTGAGGATTTCTGGGTTATGGATTAAGTAAAGACCAGACGAGAGCATCCTCATTGGCTCGGAGATTAATTAGCAGCGCGAGGCGAGGCGAGCTCCCTCCCTGCAGCATCGCTTTGCTGGTGCATTTCTAATCCACCTGCCCGGCACTGCGGCTGCCCCCGAGGAGACCGCGCCGCCGCGGCACTGCCCATCGATCGGGGCACGGGAGCCCCGGCCAGGGCCCGTTCCCATAGCAGGGCGTTGGGGGGTGCCAGGGAATAAAGCCAAGCTTTAAAGCCCCCTTGAGTCTCCCCGTTCCCCTGCCCGGGTCAGCACTGCCCGGCCTGACCATCCCCACTGGCCGAGCGAGGGGCAGGGCAGAGAGCGCCCTTGCTGCCAGGCAAAGCGCCCACGGGCTCGTTCCCAACACAGCCCAGGGCTCGCCGCGCCGCCCCAGCCCCCAGGACCCCTTTGCCTGGCACGGCCCGAGCCCACTCGCCCACCTGGCCTCGGTCCTTACCCCTCACACACTGCACATCCCAAAAAACACAAGCCCCGCATCCATCTGCAGCAAACTTACTGGGAGACGGCCCGAGCGGCGCACGGAGGATAGACTGAACCATAAGGGATGGGGGGCAGGATGGGGTTCACCGTAGGGACCCTAATGCATCGCAGCACCCCCAGTGCTGCAGCCTCAGCTCCTCGCCAGGCAGGGCAGGGCTGCAGTGCTGGATGTGCCGGGCAGCATCTCGGGGAGCAACGTGGATAGCAGGGGACCGCAGCAGAGCTCCGGGCAAGCTGGGTGCTCCTTCACACCCCCCCGATCCCCAGCACCCTGCCAGGGCATCGCAGTCGCACTTTGCTTTTTGTAAGCACGCCGGTGGGGCGGTCACCGCAGGCTGCTGCTCCTGCCCCGGGGAGACACGCTGCCCCCTCCTTCCCCTCCTCCTGCCCCGCTCCATCCCCTCCTCTCCTCCCTGCCCCGCTCCATCCCTTCCCTCCTGCCCCACTCCATCCCCTCCCCTCCTCCTGCCCCACTCCATCCCCTCCTCTGGGGCACAGACCCAGGCCAGGGACCTCCCCACGCACACCTCAGCCTCACTGAAAATCTCCTGAGGGAGGCTGGAGAAACAGGGCTCCGTGCGGCATTTATTCATGAGCCAGGCGTTTTATTTAATGTGCCTTGCGACGCAGGATCAAAGATCCAGAGCAGCACCTAATTAATTATTTTTCTCTTCTCCTGTACCATCCCCGAGTTGAGCACCGAGTCCCAGAATGTAAAAGCCTCCCTTTCAATGACTCCGCATAATGAGATGGATTTGGACTCCAGCAAATTTGTTCAGTTTTATGGAGTATTATATGAAAATGCTGTGAAATTAAGTTCTGTCTTTGCTATCACGCCATGGCCATCAGAGCGCTTTTATGTACGGCACTGAGACTAAAAGATGGGAAAGTGAGTCCTTGCTGCAGTAATGTGGCGAACAGGGAGAGGGAGGAGCCGTGCAATGAAGATGACATGGTGGAGGGTTAGGCTGGGGGAGATAACGAAGGAAACAAGAAAGCGATGCAGAGGGAGAGAGTTGCCAGCCAAGAGCCTGGAACTGGAGCGGCAGCAGCCGTGAGGCTCCGGCAATGGGGAGGAGGAGGAAGATGGGGAGGACGGGGAGGCTAAGGAGGACAGGGAGGATGAGGAAGATGAGGAGGATGGGGAGGATGAGGAGGACAGGGAGGGCTCCCTTCTCCCCGTTTGCCCTCTGCAAAGTGCTCCGGCACCCCCGCTCACAGCACGAGGGAGGCGACCGCCGCTGTCCCAGGGGCCATGGGCAGAGCCCCCGAGGAAGGGTGACGGGTCACCTCGTGCCCCAGCACCCCCCTGCGCGGCCTCGCGCTCGGCCCCCCTCGCTCCTGCCGCCCCAGCGCCGGCACTCGCAGGCTCAGCGGGGTCGGGACGCCCCTGGGAACGCCCCGCTCGCAGAACCGGGGTGTTTAGGGCAAAGGAGGGCACGGTGGGGAGGAGCTGCCCCAGCCCTGGGGTGCTCCCAGCACAACCCCTTCCCTTCTGGGAAGCTTTTCACCCCTCGGTGCCAGCAAAGGTGCCCGGCACAGGCGCTGCCCTTTCAGCTCGGGGGCAGGGAGAGCCCCCGCGTCCCTTCCCAAGCCAGCTCCCTTCGTCGCCCCTCGATCCCCTCCTGTTCTTTCTCCCCCCTCCATCTCTTCCCATCTCCAGCCTTTCTCCCCCTCCCCTTTGCATTTACATCCCCTGCATTTACCCCAGAGTGATCTATTTTTTTCCCTTGGCAACTTTATAACCCGTTTCCTTGCCTGACAGCAATTAAGTAGATGCTTCACTTCCAATCCCATGGCCCATAAACACTGGAAAAAGAAAATGTTATAAAGAAGGCGGCAATCAAAGCTGCACGCAGATGCCTGCACACGTGTACAGCCAGACAGAGGGACAAATGCGGAGGACGGGGTGAAGCTGGGGAAGACGCCTGAGCCCCTTCGCTGGCGCAGAGGCTGGAGACCCCCTCGCACCCGCAGGCTCCCCAACACCAAAGGGGGGGCGGCGGGGGGAGGTTTCTGCGGTGCGAGTTCCACCCAGCAGTGCCCGAGCTCAGCAGCCCAAGCCCTCCCGTGCCCAGGGCCGGCTCCTCTGCTCCTGCCCCTCTGTTTGCCTCGCAGCGCTCCAGCACTCACAGAAAAATAAAATGGCCAAGAAACCAAACAAACAAAAAAAAGAGGCAGCAGCCCCCCCCCCCCCCCCCCCCCGTGATGTATGGGATGTTTTGGTGCCTGACAGGCTCTCAGCCTCTGGGGACCGGCGCTGACAAATCGCACCTTTCAGTTCACCGTGAACATCTTCACTTTCCCAAGCTGGCCGGTGGCCATCGTGCCAAACCGCGGCCCCGGCGTGGCAGGGGGAGCGGCCACTGCCCACAGAGCCCCGGCCACCTCCCGAGAGCTGCTCCCGCATCAGCGCGGCGAGGGGCTCCCAGATGTACGAACCGTGGGGATGGCGGGGCCCTGTGCTGAGGAAACTCAAGCAGACGCACTTTCCCATTTCCATGACAACTGTAATGGGGCGTTCGCTGGTTTGGGAGCGCCGGGGTGTGCAGGAACGCGCTCGTTAGGCACGGAGCACGATCAGCCGCTTCTGCAGAGCCGCCCCGAGCAGGCGGCGATGCCCGTGCCCAGGGCTCTGCTGGCCCTGCACCCCGAGCCAGCCGGGGGGGGGAGCCCCGCTTCCCGCAGCCCCTGCCCACACAGCCCCAGCGTGGGGCTGCCCGGCCGGGGGGGGCAGCGGGACCGACCCCAGGGAGCACCGAGCAGGGCTGCTTCCCGCAATGAGGGAGCCCACGGAGCTGCTGCCCCTCATCACACCCCCCCCGAGCCACTGCCCCTCATCACACCCCCCCCGAGCCACTGCCCCTCATCGCCCACCACGAAGCCACTGCCCCTCATCGCCCACCACGAAGCCGCTGCCCCTCATCGCCCCCCGCGGAGCCGCTCTCCGTGCGCCAAGGGGGGGGCCTGGGGGAGCCATGGGTGACAGGAGCCCCCGCCCAGGCAAACAGAGGCAGGAACGCTGCCTGCGGTCAGGGCAGGGCAGGAGAGGGACAGGAACCAGACCCGAGCGATGGCTCCGGGGCCGCGTGGCTGCTGCGGGGGGGCCGCGCTGGGTGCACCGTCCTGCACCGCTGCCCCGGGGGGTGGACTGAGGAATATCGGTGCAGAGGCAAACACAGCTTGGCTAAAACGAGCTCCTTTCCCATCCGCAGAGGAGCTTAAGCAAAGACTAAGAAGAAACCAGCAACCGGTTAGCAAGAGAGCACGAAATCCAGGCGATTACTGAAAAGCTTGGACATGGCTGTGAATCCCATGGCTGCCAACAGCATCCCCAAGCTATTAAGAGAAAAATCAAGATGTGGACAGAATTAGATTGGCCATAGGTGAAAAATGGCTCAATTATTTCTAGTGCCAGAACCGCAGAAGGACATTTCCCTCTGTTCCTGATCCACAACCTCCCACTAATTAGCAGACCTAGCAGAGAGAAAAATGCTCCCAGCTCCAGAAAGAGCAAGAGCCGGAGACCCACCGCGCCGCAGGCATTTGTATGCGCCGCGTACGCCGGGCACAGCGCACCGCCCCGGCAAAATGACGCTGGTCGGGGGGGGGGGGGGGGGGGAACTGGCCGGGGGGGGGGCTCGAGTTGATTTTTGCCCTCTGGGGAAGGCAGGCTGCCAGCAGAGCCGACAGCCGGGCTCCTCGGCAGCGAGGACCCTCCTGGCTCGGAAGGGGGATGTCCTGCTCTGGTTGCTGTGCCCACGCTGGCTCCTTTCCCTGCTCAGCCCATGGCCCGGCGTCCTTGCCCGTGCACATGCCATGGGGTGACAGCCTGCGGGAGCAGAGGGTTCGGCGGACGGAACAGGGATCCAGCATATGGGGATCCAGAAATCCCGAGCCTGCAGGGCACCAAGCGGGGCGGCGGAGCGGGGCCGACGCAGGCCTGGGCAAAGCTCGGCAGAGAAGCCAGCCCAGACTCTTTGGGGACTGGCTGGAAGTAACTGGGGACAACTGGAGGTAACGGAGATAACTGCGGGTGCTGGCTCCCAAGCCCCTCTGCTCTGTTTGTGCGGGGATCTTTTAAAACAACCGATGCATAAAACTGAAAAAAAAAAGTTACCAGGGGGCGCTGATCCCTCCCCGACAAACTTCGGAACATGCTGTCATCAAGAAAAATGATGCTGGCAAGAGAGAAATCCGCTGGGGTTGCTGGCAATTTAGCAGGCTCCAGCCCCAATGAGTGTTTATCAATAATTTCAGGATCCGCCTGTCGCAGCCGCTGCCTGGGAGCCCCGGCAGGAGAGCACGGGCGGGCGGGAGGCAGCCCAGCCACGGGCAGGGGAGGCGCGATGAAAAGGGAAATCAATTAACAGCTCCTCAGGAACAGGGATTTGCCGGCATTACAGGGAAAGGTCTGTTCACTTGGCTGTAACAGGGAAACACTTGAGCGGTTCTCGGTGACACAGAGGCACGTCCCCAGCCGGGGCCAGCTGACGGCATGGCCAGCTCAGCTCGGGGCAGGGCCAGGGACGGTCACAGCAGGTTACTGCAGAAAAGGGGATGGCAGAGCAGCAATGGCTGCGTGCACCGAGCTGCCCATGGCCCCGGCGACACGCCGCAGGCCAGAGCCGCTTCAGGCCCCAGCTCCTCTGCGGGGCCATACCCAGCCAGCGTCCCCAACCCCTCCACCCTGGGAGCGGGCAGGGGAAGGGGGTCCCAGCCGGGCGGGGGGAGCAGGGCAAAGCCAGACCTGCCTGCTGGACCCGGCCGTGGACAGCAGAGCGCTCCTCGTGCTGGGCGCTGCAGCTGCATCGCCACCCTTCAGAGCTGCTGATGCGTCCATCTCCCATGAACTTGTCTAATTGCTTCCTGAACCGGGGGCCGTGGGGCCCTGAGCCGCCCCGCGGAGCTGAGCTCCACAGTGCAATTAAGCACTGCATGAAGAAAAGAAACCCCTTTTCCTCATTTAGGTTTTAAACCTGTTGCCTGATGGTTTCATTTCATGCCACCTATTCATGAGAAACAGCGATTATCCATCTCCCATCACCCACCCTTATACCCGTCCTGAATTTATAGAACTCAAACCTATATCACATCTGTTGTCTCTCCTCTAACCAAGAGCCCTGATTTATCAATCTCGTCTCACACAGAAGCCGTTCCATGCCTTTGATCAGCCTCGTCACCCTTTTCTTTACCTCTCGAGCTCACCTACGTCCTTTCTGTGACTGGGCAACCAAACCCACACGCAGCACTCGCACCGCAACACGGTGTATTACCCCCGGCGTAACGCTGCTGCCTGGTTTGTTTTCAGTCTCTTTCCCAAGAACTACTAACAAGCATTTTGCCTCGTTTGACTGGCACTAGGCACCGCGATGACATTTCCATAGAACTACCCAGAGCGACGGCAAGGTCTCTTTTCCCGAGTCGGAAATATTAAGTTAAAGGCCAGCTTCGTGTTTGTGTAGTTAAGGATGTGTTCTCATCTGTATTACTTGGACTCGGCAACGTTCACCTGCCATTTTGCCACCCAGCCACTCACCCTCTGAGATTCCCCCCCAACCCTGCCCGAGCAGCCTTACGCTATCCCAGCTCTCACCGATAAGGGCCAGCAAATGAGACGGGTGGAGGCAAACAGGCCATTAAATTCACAGCTGCCTAGCCCAGCTCTCCCCGGGGGGGGTACACACAATCCCAGGCACGTCCCCACGTCCTCCTCCCGATGCGCTGTATTTAACTCCCTGTTTCGTTACTGGCAGCAAGACACTGGCGGCTCAGCCCACGGGGGGACAGCGATGCCTCCTGCACGGGGGGACAGGGCCCCTCGGTTATTTTGTCCCCCCGCTGCGGTGCTGGTCTCTCGCTGCGGCTTCCTCCCGCGTTTGCGGTTCCTCCCTCCCCGGGGTGACTTCGTGCCTCGCCAGGGAGAAGGAGAAGCCCAGGGGTCCCGTGAGCGCCTGGCCAGGAGCGCAGCGGGGCGGGGAGCCCTTCCCGCGGCCGGGGGAGGCCGCTCCGCCCGCCCCCGGGACAGAGGGGACGGGACCGGGTAACGGGGACCGGCCGGGCCGAGCGGTGGGGAGCGCGCAGCGGGCGCCGCCGTCAGCACCGCGGACAGCGCCGGGCGCCGCCGGACCCACGGGCGGGGACCCCCGGGCAGGGCCCCACGGGCGGGCGGGCACCCACAGGCGGGGACCCACCACGGGCACGGACCCCCGGGCAGGGACCCACCACGGGCATGGCACCCGCACCCCATGCCCCCACCCCAGCCGGGAGCCAGACACCCCCGCCAGGGCACGGCGCACCCCACAGCCAGGGGTCAGAGCCCCACGGGAGACCTGGCAGGCCCCACGCCCGGGGAGCCGAGCCAGCCCCCCCCCGCAGCCAGCGCACCCCACAACTCCAAGCGGGGCACACCACGGCCCACGGCCCTGCCACGGGTCCTCCCGTGGGGCAGCCACCCACTGCCCACACGTCAGCCCCCCAGTGGGGAAAGCTGTGGCTGTGCAGCAGGGTGCCATCACGCACGGGGAGAACACGCTCGCCACCCGACACACGCAGGTCTACTCCCAAGACAAACATCCGCCCTCTCCGGCTCTCTCAAGCTCCTAAAATACTTTACCCTGTTCTTCAGGAGCTGTTGGGGAGCACCCATCCTGCCTCAGCACCCCCTGCCTCTGGCAGCCTCCCGGGGACCAGCCACTTCGCTGCCGGAGGGAAGTTTGTTCCGAGCAGTCGGCCCAGCATCCAGACTGGGACTGCTCAGTCCTGCGCTCCCCCTGCTAAGCTTCAGACGTCCCTTCCGAAAGGAACATTTCTTAATTAATATTAATACTGTGCATCATGTCAGATCCTCTCATGTAGTCACGCTCCCTCCCTGAGCACCTTCCCCGGCTGTCCCTCTTCCAGCAGCAAGGTTACGCAGGCTGGGCCCCCGCTGCTGGGTGTTCTGAGCCACGGCCCTGGTGCAGCTGTAATGGATTGGTGACACCGTTATATTTACGGGTATTTCAAGGGAAAGAAAAAAGGCTACTGGGTGTTCATATGTTCTTGTTGTATTATTTAAGAGAAGCCATTTGAGAGCACAGGAGAAGCAGTGTCTGCTCCCAAAAGGAGGAAAAATAATGGAGGGGAATATTTGCAAAAAGCTCAGTTAAGTAAATATTTTATGCCCAATAATGTTATGGCTTTTGAAAGATGCATGCGAGAGAGTTGAAAGGAGGTGAGGCACAGAGCGAGGCAACACACGGTTGCGTGCTGAGCGTGAAGGTGTTTGCGGGGGGAGGCAAAGGAAAACCCCGTGCCCTGGCTGCTGCCTCTGGCCCTGGCTGGGCGGCTGCTGGGCAGGGCTATTCCAGTCGCCAGACTGGCAGCGCCCTTCTGCTGCAGAAAATGGAGCCAACCGTACAGGGAGATGGCCCTGCCCGAGTGGGTGATGCCTGCCGAGGCGCTGACCCACCTCCTCCCCTTGGCTCCGTACCAGCCCCAGGCAGCAACGCAGAGGGAAAGCTGCGAGCCCCGGCCAAAGGCTGCCACAGGCAGGAGCCCCCCCGGCTCTCGGGGGGCTCTGTGCCGCCTGCAAGGCACATCCAGAACACTCCTTGTAAGAGCTGCACCCCAGACAGCCGAGACGCTCCAGGAAGGCAACACCACCTCTCCAGCAAGGCAGGGCTGCCCCGCACGTGGTGGGCTCCGGCAAGCAGGAGGGACCTGCAGGGAGGGAGCTGCCACCGGCCTGGGAAGGAGCTCAGTGCCCGGCCCCTGGCAGCTCAGTGGGGGCATTAGCAAGGCGCAGGAGGAGCCGGGCAGGGGCAGGGTACAGGACAGGCTGTCCCAGGAGGCTCACAGTCCTCCTGAAGCATTGGGAACCATGGCTGCCTTGCTGCTTTTGCTTGGGAAGAAAAAAATCAGACCTCCAAGGAGGGCATGGGAACAGGGACCAAGGGGCAAAGAACTGGAAGGCAGAGGGATCGCTCAGCCCAGGAGGAAGAGGCAGGCCAAGCAGGAGAAGGAAGGCCAGTCGGACAGAGGGGGAGGGCAGGAATGGTGACCAAGGGGGGGAGAGCGTGGCCAGCACAGCGGAGGGACACATCTGACCAGAGGAATTCTCCCCCCGGCAGGCAGAAGCACAGGGTGAGCATCTGGCACAAGGTAAGCACGGAAAGGAGTAAAATACCATTAAGCGTAATAAGAAATGTACTTAATCAATGAGCTCTGCAGCTGAGGATCAATGGGAGGCAGACACAGCCATTAGCTAAGAAAGCTGAGAAAGAGCCCCGGGCTCTGATGGAGCGGTCGATACCGGGTTTAACCGAGCAGCAGGGGAAGGGTCCCAGGTGGAGAGCAGAGCCAGGCCACAGCTGGCCCAGTTCCACTCCTGGGGCTCAGACCCCAACAGGGAGCAGAAAGAGGAGCCCAGACCCTGGCCTGCTGAAAAGCCTCGTGCTGAGCCCCAAGCAGCACCACAGACTCTGGACCAGACGTTGGGTATCCAGCAACAGCCGTCAGGGTGTGAGAGGGAGCGGGAGCGCTGCTGGTGGGAAGAGAAGGGGCTGGAGCCCCTCGTCCTCAGCCAGGGGCATCACTCGGCTGTGGAGAGGGGGTTTGGCCGGGGGGTTCCCCTGTGGACCAAAGGCTGCAGTGGACTTCACGTGTTGGTCCTTGCCGTGGGACCCAGCTTGGGAGGGTGTGGGGGCTATGGGCATTCTGGGAAGCTCACCCAGGGCAGACGAGACGTGCAAAACCTTGCCCACACCCACGCTGCCTGGCTGGCAGAGCTGCCACCTTGGAGGAGGGCTGGCCACACTTTTCCTCACAGTTTTCCTCACTGCTCTTGTCCCTTCGCCCCTCTCCTCTCTCCTTGAGCGCTGTGCTGGATTACTCCCCGGGGGCTGCCACATGGAAGAAGCACAAACTAGACGGCAAGAGGTCACCCTCCCAAGAAGGTGTTGCACCAGCCCAGGTAAACAGAGCTGCTGCTGAGTCAGGGCTCGCCCAGGCCCCAACCTTGAGAGATGCCCCAGTGCCGCCCCAACCCAGCGCGCTTGGAGCCCGCCCGGGTGGTGCCGGCGCTCGGCTGAGTCACCACACACAGGGCTTCCTCGGGAGAGAGTTGATTTTCAACCCATGAGCAAATTTAGCACTCAGGAAGGCAGGCAGCCCTAGGCAGCGAGTGGGCACAGCCTCCGGGGCTCGCTGACAGCGCCGTGGCTGACGCAGCCCCTGCCACGCAGCCCCTCCAGCCAGCCCGGCCCCAGGGCTGAACCCCGGCTCCTCCAGCTCCGCGCTCCCTTCGTGTCCTCCAAGGCTCCTGCCCTCAAGCCTGACCCCGGCTGCTCCCCTTCCCACATCTGCTCAACCCTGATGGCCCGGAGCCCGACCCGAGCCAGCAGAGAGAAGCCGCACTGATCTGCGTGCAGGGGAGGCTTTGGGGACCAGGCACAGAGCCAGCGATGTCTCAAGAGCATTAGAGCCTGGGGGGTGCTTAAGGCAGAGTTTCTATTCGTGCCTGTGAAGAGGAAAAAAGCGGCTGTCCCCTGGGGTCCCTCCCAGGGGGTGGGCTCCCTTCTCCCCCTGGGACTGAAATCATCGCCCCGGTCCCAGGAGGCTGCTCCTGGCCCTCCTGAAGCACACGCCGCATGCTCCATCCCTACACATCACCGGATCCCATCACCATGGGCCGTGCAAGATTCGCTCCCATCGCCGTCCCCTCTCCCAGACGCTGCGGCCCAACGGGGACAGCTGCCCTGTGACCCAGGCGTGGGCTGGGGGGTCACAGTGCTGTGTCGTCTGCCCCTTCTCAGACTCAAGCACGGGGACCAGCTCAGCCCCCTCCTCACCTCTCCCTCCCTCCCACACGTGGCTGCGGGCCCAGTGCGGCCGCACTCAGCACCGCTCCGAGCAGTGGGCACAGCACCCCCTGGAAGGGGCGGCGGGGGGGCACATTGCCCATCCCGGCTGGCAGCAGAAACCCGGGCAAACACCCAGCGGGGAGCGACCCGGCCCCCCCCCCCCCCCCCTGCCCCTCGCCGCCCCCCCCCCCGGGGGCCCCCCCCCCGCCCCCCCCCCCCCCGGGTAGCGCAGGGCCCCCGCTGCTGCCCCTCAGCCTCCCAGGGACCCCCCGCCCCGGGGACACCCCCCCAGAACCCCCCCGGGACCCCGCCCGCGGCTGAACAGCGCCACCTGGCGGCCGGGCCCGGCCCTGGCAGGGTCCCCCTATGGGGGTCCCGGGACCGGTCCCCCCAGCCCGCAGCTCCCCGTGCCCGCTCCGGGGGGGGCTCCGGCCGCACGGAAGGGTGCAACGCCGGGTGCCGCGGCCCTGCAGCCGAAGCCGGGTCCCGCCCGGCTCGGGGGACGGGGCAATTTGGGGGATCCCCGCAGCCGGCACCGCGCCCTTTCAGCCCGCTGGCAAGGGGGCCAGCCCCGCGGCGACTAGATGACCTCTAGGGGTCCCTTCCAACCCAAAACATTCTACGGTTCTATGATTCTGCGACACCGCCGGCCACGCTCCAGCCTGGGGCTCTCGGGAGCACCAAGGGAGCAGCTTCCTAGGGGTGAGACCCAAACTCCCACCTCCCGCTCCAGGCATCCAGGCCCTGCCCGAGGAGCCCCCCTGCAGCACCCAAAGCCAAGTCTTCTCCAGCCTTTACGAGCACCTTCCTCCCTCCACCACCCCGGGGCTCCGGCCAAGCGTGGGGCTGCTCCTGCCTTTGCATTCACGCAACACACGGTCACCGCTGCGCCGCTCCTGGCTCTGAGGCTTTACCAGCACTTCCCTCACCCGCATCCCAGCTCCTCGGCCATGCCTGGGATAAAGCAGCCCAAGCACCTGCCGGCAGCAGCGGCTCTCCCCGGACAGCGATGGGTGTGAGCACAAGCGGGTGTCTGCCCTGCCTGGAACAGCCTCCTCGCCCAGAGCTGCCCCCCGCCAGGCAGCAGCACCCTGCAGGGAGCAGAGCAGGGGCTGCTCCACACCCATCGACTCCACCCAACTCTCCCAGGTGCATCCAGTCCCCAGCAGCTTCCACCGACTCCACAGCTCCAGCCATCCCACGCAAGCTCCACGTACCTCCCCTTGCAGTCACTGCAGACCTACAGCTGCAGGGCCCCCCAGGTTTTGCCCCCCAGGTTTTGCCCCCCCGGGCAGCATTACAGCTTTAACCCCAAGGCCCTGGCCTTAGACATTTCCCTGACACTAACGAGCTTAGCACTGCAGGCAGTCACCCCTCATCTGAGCTGCATCCAGCCGATGAAGGAGGCTGGCTTAGCACAAAGAGCAAACCAGGACATCTCCAGCTGCTTTGGCCGATTCCCTCCCCAGCCTCCTGGCCACCTTCCCTCTCCCCTTTTCCCTTCCCTCGCCCTCTTTCCCACGGGCTGCAGACGCAATGCCTTCATCGTGGGGCCAGCGCAGCCGATGTACAGAGCAGAGCTGCTCCCGGCAGGACAGCGAGGTGAGCAAACGCAAGCCACCTACCTGCTTCCCATCAGCTCCTCCTCTGCCTCAGTGTCCGAGTGCACCAGCGCCAGCCTGCAGCAATCCTGCCCTCCAGCACCCGGCGAGCGCCTGGGAGGGGGCTCTCCTGGGGCATCGGAGGCAGCCCCAGCTCAGCCTTTCTCCGGGGGAAGCAGCCGCCCACCGAGAGCCCCCAGGCATCCTACCCCTGCCAGGGGGGCTCAGACCTGGGGCTCTGCCATCCTTCCACTTCCCAGCGCTTCCTCCCTCTGGGCTCAGGCAGAGCAGCACCAAAACAGCTCTGAGGGGCATGGAGGGCTTTTATAAAGTGTCCTCAGTCCCCCTCATTCCAGCCACCCAGTGTCACCTGTGGAGCCCTGCCCAGCTCGTCAGCCCCATCAGCTCCGGCTGTGCCGGTAGTGGATGCCCTGCGGAGCCGAGTGAGCGCTCATGTGGGACAAAGCATGTCGTTCCTGACTGAAATTCAGGTGGCACCCCTGAGAAACTTGCAATTTGATTTTCCATGTAAAAATAAAAAATAGAGAAGGAAAAGCTCCTGGCCCCCGCCTGCCTGACCAAACCGCTCCCCCAGCACAGACCCCCGTGCATTCGCAAGCCACGGGGAAGCTGCGGTTTCGCCCAAGGGGTGCTCGGCCCATCACTTCTTGCAAAGGCTGCTAACAGGCTGGGTGCCTGAGCGCCGTGTTTCAGCCAAACAGGGCTGTTCCACTGGCAGATGACTTCTCTGTGCTCCTGATTTCGATTTTCTAGCCCCTTCATCTGTTAATTGGTACACGCGTGTGGGAAGGAGTCCCGGCCCCAACACGCCTTTGCAGGGACCGTCTCTCCCCAGTTAGGTGTTGGGACTAACGAACCGTAGCTCATTGCACATCCTCATGAGTGCGTCCCAGGGTGCAGGATCAGTGCTGTCAGCAAGGGGCCCGTGATCTGGAGGGTGCTGAGCAGGGACACAGCAGCCCCAGAGCAGCCCCAGCCCCTCGGGCCCATCTGCTCCTAAGATAAACACCCAGAGCGCTGCTGGTGCCACAGCAACCACATCAGCCTTTTTAACTGGAGATCGACAGCGTCCCAGGCCAAAGGTGATGTTCTTTATCTGTGCCTTGTGCTCCTCAGATACCAAATATCAAAATTTGCCTTGAGACACTCCTGTTATCAAATATTCCTCCGAGATTAGAGCCTCTTCCTTCCCAGCAGAGCCGATGAACACGATAACTTATCGGGACCTTCCCCTGCGCTGTTAGCAATGGCATGGGGACGTACCGACCCACCTCAGAACAACACGCTGAATATTTAGGACTTTCCCTGAGCTTGGGAAGTGATAACATCTTCATTATCCGAGCCCTTTAAACCCTCTGTGCCTGGCAGGCCCCTCTGTCCTTGCTGAAAGGACAATCTCAGATCTGGGGCAGCCAAAGCTGATAACTAAATAGTTCTCTGCATGAAGGGCAGTGCTGGGGCTGGCCGAGCGGGTTGGCTGGCCAGCAGCTCCTCTCCTGGTGCTCTCTGCTCTTCAGACACACGGCAGCTGCTGGAATGGACGGACAGGACCCCAGCAGAGCGACCGCTCTGCTCCAGCCTGGCCAAACCCAGGGTGCGCAGGCATGCCGGTCCCACCAGCAGCCTCCAGCAGAGAGCTCTGGGTGCCAGCAGACCCCAGGCTGTGACCCCAGCAGGCTGCGACCCTGCTCCTTGCAGAGGGATCTCCCTTGGGCTGCCCTCAGACCAACACCCACCCATGCCCTCGGTTAGCAGGAGGAGGGGTGGGCTCGGGGCTCGGGGCGGGCTCCATCCCACCGCAGCTTGGCCTTGTCCCCTGTCCGCAAAGGAAGCTCCCCAGGCTGCGCTCCTGGCTCGTGTCGGCCGTGAGGTCCCTGGTGGGATCGCTCGAACCTCTCGCGATGTCCGTGCACGATTATCCCACGTCACACCTGGGAAACGCACGCACAGGGGAAGAGGCGACTGAGATGTCGGTGCACCCTGAGGAATCGGTCCAGGGGGGAATATTTGGGGATGCTCGGGTCTACGAAGAGGCTGTCACGGCCAGGAGGGATGAACCATGGCATGTGTGTGAGACTCATCTGCCCAGCTCACCGCTGGGGGAGGAATGCCCAGGAACAACCCCGGGCAGGGCTGGGGAATCCAGTGGAGACCTAGTGGAGACGGCTCTGCTCGGCGAGGGAGGGGGAGGGATGGGCAATTAGGACGCAAAGCACCAAGGAATAGATCTGGAACCTGAGCAGAGGTTGAGAGTTCAGACCCTAGGGAACCAAAGCAACCTCTGTTACCTGAGTCTACAGAAGCATTAAACTCAGTTTTGCTGAGAAATGAGTCGTCAGCAATGATTAAACTCTAGAGAAGTCATAAAAACAGCAGATATTGATAAAATGGGACGCTGATACAGCAAAGCTCAGCAGCGCACAAGCAGATGAGGGTGACCCATGGTGAGCAGCAGAGCTTGGGCAGCAAGGGCTGGGCTGGTGGGACACAGGGGCTTCAGAGCTGGGCTCCCCCTCTGGAACATCTCTGGGGGTTGCTGGCATGGCCAGGATCCAGGGAAGAGCCTCCTTCCCCAGTGTGTAGCTCCACAAAGCCACACTTGAGGACCTAGGGTAAACCCAGGCTCCTTTCTGAGCCCCCGAGCACCCCTCTCGAGGTGGACGAGCGGCCCTGGGAGGGGTGCGTTGCCTTCTGAAGCTGAACCGCTGGCCAAAGAGCAGGGCACCAAAAGCCAGGAGTGTGGAAAGGGCAGAGCAGCGGGCTGCAGGGAGCCAGCGCGGGGCGAAGGACGGCGGCTGGGGCACAGGGGGGACAGGTTTCGCAGGGGCTGCCCGCGGAAGGCAGGCACACGAGCAGTTCTTCCCAGTCATGAGTACTAAAATAGCACCCACAGCACAGCGAGAGGAGGCAGATTTGGTGTTTAACCCAGAAGGCAATCTAAGCTAATCTACTTCAATTAGACAAGAACCAGAGACAAGCATTCTGATATGAAGTGCTGGCTGAAGCCACGCACCTGATCAGCAACTGTGAGATTAGATAAAAACTGAACTTAGCCCCCATCCCGCGTATATTAATGTGAGCTCTCTGGATACCCGGGCTATTCCCGTTCAAGGGCGTGAAGATGTTCCCTTCACTGGGGTTCATATTTGCTGCTCTCTCTTTAGCAAGATGCATCCCGGTGCAGCAAGTGTCCAACCGCAGCAAAGTCCTCCTGGTGTCCTTTGATGGCTTTCGGTGGAACTACGACCAGGACGTGGACACCCCCAACCTGGACGCTATGGCTGCGGAGGGGGTGAAGGCGCGGTACATGACTCCTGCTTTTATCACCATCACCAGCCCGTGCCACTTCACACTGCTGACCGGTGAGTCCCTGCCGGCCCCGAGCCAGGCGGAGGAGCGCAGGGTGCAGGCTGGGGAAGGGCAAGTTTAAGGCAACCAAGGCAAGCAGCCATCCAGCCTCAGCAGCGGGCAAAGCTTTGGAGTGGCTGTATTTGGAAATACAGAAAAAGACAAGGCGATAGGAGCAGGCAGCGATAGAACCAAACCTGTGTTTATCAAAGGTAGGCAGCACCAGGGGCCGCAGCAATGATGCAGCCGCCACCTGGACCACGGTAGGAATTACACGGAGGCCACCCCAGCAGGGCTCAGCCCGAAGTTCCGCTGCCATAACAGACCAGACCAACTCTCCCGGGGATATTTCTTCCTCAGGCCCGCAGCCCGCAGCTCGAGCCGGGTGCCTGCCGGGTGTTACTGCCTTTAGAGCCGCCCCAGGTCGCCTGGTTTCCCCCGGCACTCCTGCTCACCCAGCCCCCTCCTGGAGTCTGGGGTCTCCTCTCCTGGTTCACTCTCACAGCCCCCAGGCACCCTTTTCATCCCTGTCTCGAGGCCTTTCTCTCTCTTTCGTTACAGGATAGCCTGTAGGTAAAGTTTTCTTACACTTCCTTACCTACCAGCGTCACACACCAAGGATTGAAGCGCAGCTCACGCGCCCTGGGCTTCGTTTCCCTCCGTCACTAGTGCGAAGCTCTGGCACAAATCAGTCCCTCCCTGCAGGGTCCTCCCTGCGTTATCTATACGATAGAGGTGCCAAATATCGATAGCCTCTAATCCGTGTACACACCCGAGCACAACACACGCTGCAACATTGCAAACACACAAACATCATTACGAAGGCACAAACCCACAATCACATTCCATCCAACCTTCTCCTAATCCGGATTCCCCAGCCAGCGGGAGGCAAGGCAATAGCTGTGGGAAGGGGGAGAACTGAGCCCGTATTTTCCGAAGGTAAATAGCACCAGACCAAGCCGAGAGCCTCCTTCAAGAAGAGAAATGATTTTTTAGACGAGGGAGATGCACTAAATTTAATCTTTCTGGACTTCAGTAACGCATTTGATACAGTGCCACACGGGAAATCATTAGTTGAGACGGAGAAGGTGAAGATTGGTACAAAATCTCTGAAGTGGGGAAGTAAGGGGCTGCAGGGGAGGGGACGGCAGGCGACGCTGGGAGGAGATCGTCACGCTGGAGGGAGGGCGGCAGGGGAATTCCTGAAGAATCCATTCTGGAGCCAATCTTATTTAAGATTTTCATTAATAACCTTGGCATAAAAGAGTGGAACATGCTAATGAGATCTGCTGATGAGGAAAGGCAGGGAGGCATTGTCAATGCAGGGGAGGACGGGGATGTCGTGCAGAAGTAACCGTGCAGCCTTCAGGACCGGAATAACAACAATAGCACGAAATGTGATAGCGCCAAGTGCGAGGCTGTGATTTCTAATGGGAATTGCTGCTGCACGCTGACCTCGCCAGCTGCGAACAACAGAGGAAGCGGAACACCAAAGCGTTAGTTAAACACGGGGTAACGGGAACCCGGGAAGGGCAGGAGCACTTGCAGGCAGCACCAGCACCTCCGGGGGCGAGTGTGCCCTGGCTCGGGGTCCAGGTGAGACCCGCCTGGGATCAGCCCACCCACATCACGAGCAGGCATCCCCCCGGCATCCTATTCCCTGCCCCGGGACCCCCGCTTTGTACGAGGAAGCGGGGGGAAGGAGGCAAAGCAGAGGCAAAGAGGGAGCTGGGATGGGGTACGAGAGGCAGAAGCCCACAGCCCAGGGCAGGGGCGAGACCTCCCCTCCAGCCGCAGCCTGGCTCACCCCCCCTCCGCCATCTCCCCTGACAGGGAGGTACCTGGAGAACCACGGGGTGATTCACAACATGTGGTTCAACACCAGCACGGGTCAGAAGCTCCCCTACCACGGGACGCAAGGCATGGACAGCTGGTGGGACAACGGCAGCCTGCCCATCTGGATCACGGCGCAGAGACAGGCAAGGGCGGCAGCCTCCCCTCCCGCGCAGCCCCGGCGCAGGCAGACCCTGCCTGCAATCCGCTAGTAAAAGCTACAGGCAAGCCACGATCTCTAGTGGCCATGAGCTAACATCCCCGCTGCTAACGACAGGCTAATTAGACCAGCAAAAAAACGGAATCCCCAGACACTGGCAGGAATAATTATGATCATTCTATTAAAAATAGCAAAAAATAATAGATGCATTTCGGCTTTATTAAGACATTACTAAAATGGGCTATCCTTTTCCTGTTTAAAGGAGCCTCAGCCAGTTCCTTAGGGAGCATCACGAGCCCAGGGGTTTCGTACGCCCCGAGGCAAACACCTCCTTTCCGCAGCCTCACCCAGGACCCCTGGGCGGCAGCGGCAGGGGCTGGTCCCCCCCTCACTGGGGGCTGCAGCAAGGATTTCCTACCTCCCAGCAGGCTTTGAATCTGGCTTTGAGACAGGACCCGAGACCTGGCCCAAGCCACGTACCCTTGCCTGTATTTACCTGCCAAATTGACCCCATTGACGTCAGGGTGGGTGCTTGTATGACTGGAGTAAAAGACACCTCCAGGCCTTGATGGTCAGGAGCCAGAGGGTCCATGCAAGGTGCAAACGGTCGCTGTTTCCAAAGTTATAACTAGTGCTACGAACACAGTGAGAAAACCAGCGTGCGGGAGTTCTGGGAAGGGCAGCGCTTGCAATTAATCCCTTTTAATGGGCAATGAGCAAGAAAACCTCTTTTGAGGCAGAGGTAGACATTAGGGGGCTGGGTGAACTAACCGCACTGGTAGGTGGTTGCACTGACGGACGGAGCGATGCTGCAGAGCAAGTTCAGGTGAGTTTGTGCAATGTCTCCACTAACAGGGTTTAAAGACCGGCTCTATCTATTTCCCTGGAGGAAAAGCAAAATATCAAGGGGAAGAAGTGAATATGAAGTTGGTGGAGTCCCCCTTGTTCAACTACAGCAATGAAACCAACTGGAGAAAGAACATTGACACCGTCATGGAGTGGTTCACGGTGAAAAACCTCGACTTCATCGCCTTCTATTTCGGTGAGCCCGACTCAGCAGGGCACAAGTATGGTCCGGAGTCCACAGAGAGGAAAAACATGATCAAGCAGGTGGACAGAACCATCGGTTACTTGAGGCAGCGTATCCGGGAAAGTGGCCTGGAGTCAAACCTCAACCTCATCATCACCTCTGACCACGGCATGGAGACTGTCATAAAGACCAACGAGATTCACATCAACGCGGTAGAGAACTTCACGTTCAAAGACATCCAGTTCGAACTCTTAGATTATGGACCAAATGGACTACTAGTGCCAAAAGAAGGAAAATTAGAGCATGTGTATTCAGTCCTGAAAAACGCCCACCCAAACTTACACGTGTACAAGAAAGCAGACTTTCCGAAGAGATTCCACTACGCCAACCATTCCCGGATCACCCCGCTCCTGCTGTACGGCGACCCAGGATACGTGATCCATGGGGTAAGATGCACGCACAGACATATCTCACTGTCTTTTGGGGATCTGCCTCTCTCCTCCTGTCCTTCTGCTAGCATCCCAGTACCTACCTGGCTTTACGCCTTCATGTTGACCGGTCTCCCTAGGGAATTCCAGCTCTTTGTGTAACGACCTTCTCTGCTGTGCAGAAGATAAAAGGTACAGAAGTCTTGGAGCAGGACTTGCATGAACGCAGAGTATCAGCTGCAGGATCTTCTCCTAGCCTGGTGTTAGGAGAAGGCCAAGGTCAAGGTCAGCAGGCAGCTTCCCACTGTGAAGCTCCTCAGTACAGCAAAATTTGGATGTGCTGACATTTAGGGAGGGAACTTGCAAGACATAATTGCTTGAGAGCTGTGTCTGGGCAGCACCCCCCAGCTTCTGCAAAGTTTAACACTATTAGATCGACTTCAAAAACTCAAAGAAACCAAACAGACTGTTAAACCCTGCGGCTGCCCAACACGGCATGCGAGAGCCACATGCAGGAGAGGTGGAGGCGTCCAGCAGGGCTGCTGCTTCGGCGCCTGCTGCCCCCGGAGGCCGTGCTTTGGGGGGCTGAGGGGTTGGGCACTCACATCCCTTCTCCCGTTCAGAGGTACAAGGTCCAGTTCAACAAAGGGGAACACGGTTTTGACAACGAGGCCATGAACATGAAAACCATCTTCCGCGCCGTGGGACCGGCCTTCAAGCAGGGGCTGGTGGTCGAGCCCTTCGAAAGCGTCAATGTCTACGCCCTGCTCTGCGAGCTGCTGGGCATCACCCCCGAGCCCCACGATGGCTCCCTGGAGGTCATGAAGCCCATGCTGCGTGAGTCCGCGGGCACCGACTGCACTCCACCGCGCCCGACATGGGGAGCACCAGGTGGCAGCCAGTACCAGGAGAACTCAGGGGCAGCGGGCACTGGGAACGCTTGGGGCAGCCGGTATCGGGAGCGCTCGGGGGCAGTGGGCACAGGGATCACTCAGGGGCAGCCGGTACCGGGAGCACTCAGGGGCAGTGGGCACAGGGATCGCTCGGGAACAGGCAGTACCGGGATCTCTCAGGGGCAGCCGGTACTGGGAGCGCTCAGGGGCAGTGGGCACAGGGATCGCTCGGGAGCAGCCGGTACCGGGATCGCTCGGGAGCAGCCGGTACC
>JADKXX010010836.1:0-21261 GCA_017310255.1 Butorides virescens | reverse complement strand
CGGGAGCAGCCGGTACCGGGATCGCTCGGGAGCAGCCGGTACCGGGATCGCTCAGGGGCAGCCGGTACCGGGAGCGCTCGGGAGCAGGGGGCACAGGGAGCGCTCGGGAGCAGCCGGTACCGGGATCGCTCCGCCGGGATTCCCGCGGGAACAGCGACACCTGGCGGCAGCCGCCCGCCGCCCCTCCCGCTCCCGCCACCGCCTGGCGGCTCCGCGGCACCGCCGGGCACCGGGCGCCGGCTCCCCACCGGCCGCCCCCGCCCGGGCGGTGCCGATGTCCCCGGAGCCCGCGGCGAGTGGGCGGGGGCGGCAAAGCCCCCCCGGGGGGCAGAGGCGGCGGCGGTGGCCGTGGTGGAGCCCCCGCGGGGGCCGGGCGCGGCGCTAACGCCCCAGCTCCTCTCGGCATTGCAGGTTCAAGCGCTCCTCTCCCTCCTGCCGCGAAGCTGCCGGTGATGCTGGGGATTGCTCTTGTTCTGGGATGCTGGGGAGGAATCTACTGACCCCCCCCGCCAGAGGTAACCCACCCTGCGGCCGGCCAGGACCCCCCACCAGCGCCCTCCTCATCCAGGCGCGCTCCTGCCCCGCTTGGTCCCGGGCTCTCGGGGTTCTGTCCGTCTGTGCCACCCCGTGCTGCGCGTCGCCCACCAGCCTCGCCGCAGGGCGCAGCAGAGCCTCGGCACCGCAGGCAGAGGGACTGGGGGGTTTTACTGCCCTGACACCACCCAGGCACTCGCTGGGCCGGGAAGAAGGGCTGGAGATGTCCCCAGCCTCCCGCCCGTGCCCCTGCTCCGCACCGCTGGGTCGGGGCAGGATGGCAGTTGTGTGAGCATCAGGAAGGAGGGGTGAACGCTTCAGCGCTTGCGGCACTGCGTGTGCCTGTGCACGGCTGCAGGAGAAATAAGGACCTAAGTTTGTTGCTTGCCTTCGCCATGCCTGTGTGCCTGGAGACCCACCAGCACACGTTAATTCTCAATCTGATTTCCTGGCGCTTCCAGCACGGCACATTCCCGGCCGATATCCACAGGCTGCACAGACGTGAAACAAGTAACAGCAGCACCGCGCTTCCCTGGTGGCCTCCGAGTTCCAGGCAGCTCTACCAGAAATGTGTGGCGAGATGAGGAAGGACATGTCTCATGAAGAGAACCAGGCCTGGACTCGGAGAATTGTGCAGAGTTCCCAAAACCTCCCCAAATTACTGATCCACGTTCCTACAGAATGACCGAGTCCCAGGGGGGAGATGCCTCTCCCAAGCTTTGGGGTGCATGCCGGGACGCACCGCTGCGGAAGCTGGGACTGATGACGCTGGCCAGGTTACCCCAACTTCCCCGTCTGCTCGAGGCAGAACAGCTCCAACTCGGTTTGGACCAGGGACAGTGAATCCCTGTTGAGCACCTAAAGCAATTAAAAGCGAATCAAAGCCCTGAGCGCGCCGGGAGCCTCCTGTAAGCAGTGCCGGGCTCTGGCGCGGAGCGGGGAGCCTTGGCACACCGAGGAGAGCGGGGCCCAGCTCATTCCTGCTGGCCGCAGGGCTGGGCCGGCTGCGGCAGCGGCGTTGGGAGAACCAGCTCTGCTCCGGCAAAGGTGGCTGCCCAGGAGCCGCAGAGGGATCCCACAGTCAGCCAGCGCGTCCAGCCCCTGCCCTGAGAGCCCTGGGTGCCCTGAGCACTGTTCTCCTTGTCTGACCAAAATTTTCTGTCACAAAAATGGGAAATACCACCCACACGCCCTGAGCCGAAACCCCGCAGGCAGAATGGGCGCCGGCTGCGCTACTCCATAGCAGCATTCATCAGCTTAACCCATCTGCAGCCCTGAATCAGCTCCTGGAGCTCAGGGAGGGGGACACCAATCCTCGGTGTGTTCTGGAGAGACAGAGGATGCGGCAGTGATGCAGCCAGGACCCCCAGCTCAAAGCAAACTCCCAGCCCCACGGTTCCCGAGCCCAGGGCCATGCAGAGCCTGCGCCACCCGTCCAGTACCCCCCCCGCAGTGGGCCTGATGCACCCTGGATGCGAAAGGCACTCATACAAAGCCCAACTTCCCTCTGCAAAGAAGAGCCCAGGACCCCCCAGCCGGGCTGGGGCTTAGGGCACAGGGAGCAGGACACCCCCGTGTCCTGCAGCCCTGGTCCTGGCCCTTCCAGTGGGGCATCAGCGGGGCAGCTGCCCCAGCCCCATCCCAGATGCTGAAGTGCCTCTCCCCAGCCCTGTGCCTCATCTCAGGGGCTCGATAAACATCTGTTGCCATAGAGACTTGCTCACGCTGCCTTCCCCACATCACCCAACCAGATGAAACAGGAGACGCACGCTCCGCGCGGAAAAACAGGAAGAAAATGTTTGGCTTGAAACCGTGCTGGGGTGGGGGTCAGGCCGGCAGCACGCGGTGCAAACAGCCTGGCAGCAAACAACGGGGAGGCTCCGAAAGGGGAGCCGCTCGGGCCAGCGCTGCAAGTGTCATTTAAAACAATATTAATAATAATAGCGCACAGCAACTGTCCCAGTGATCCTGCTGGTGACGCTGGGGCTTTCAGCACAGGTCAGCACAACCGTGCCCGTTTCATGGACAGAGGCAGCCGGGCCGGTTGTGAAGCTGCTGCCCCTGAGATGCCAGCAGGCAGAGCCACCCAGCACCGCCAGGCTCCGCACAGCCCCGTGCCGGGGTCCCCAGGGTGCCCAGTGTCACCTGCGGCAGGTACGGAGCAGGATGCTCCGAGGGCTGGTCCCAGCCCAGTTCCCAGACCCACGCAGGCAATGCGGAGTTGACAGGGACCAACCTCCTGCGGGGAATCCTTACCTAGCAGCTGATTTTTGCCTCAGCTGTGAAGGGGAATTCAGGTCCCGATTCACCAGGCGGTGTCCCAGTGGGACGGGGCTCTGTCAGAAAAGGTAGAGGCTGTTCTGGCTGAAGTCTGAGCGCTGCCATGTCCCTGCTAGGAAGATTCCCATTGCCCCTGAAATCACACGGGTTGCACATTAGACGGCCCCTGGAGCAGCCTTTGCCCTCCGAGCAGGGGGGGCAGGAAAAAGCAGGCACTGACCGCGGCTCTGCAGCCCGGCTGCCCTTACAGCACAGAGCATCCTCCCAGCCTGGGGTCGCTGAGCACTGCAGGAGCCGGGAGGACCCCCCCTCCTCGGCCAGCGACCCGGCCCTGCTTCCCCATCCTCCCCCCGGCCCCCTCCCGCTGTCTGTCCCGCTGTCCTGCTGTCTGTCCCGCTGTCCCGGTGCAGTACCGGCAGCCGGCGGGCGGTGGCTCCCGCGCCGCGCTCACGGCCCCCGGGAGAGCCCGGCACCGGCGGGGCGGGGGGCAGCCGATGGCAAAGCCCCTCCGGTAGCATCGCGACGGCTGTTAAACTCCGGGGCAATAAACTCCCGCCGGGCACCGGCGTGAAAGCCCCGGGGGCTTCCCGGCGGGGGGGATCCCCTCCTCGGGGCTGCTGCACAGGCGGGGGTCCCCGCAGCGGGAGCCTGGGGGAGCACAGCCCGCCTGCACCGAGCCCGGGTGCCCCCCAGCACGCAGCACCCACCGCAGCTCTGGCTGCACCGGGGCGTGCGGGGCTGCTGCAGGCGATGCCCTGGAGATGCACAGCACACGCGTACTGAACTTCTTCCAGCCCTTCCCTCTGGGAACGCTGCCCCGGAATGACGGATGCTTCAAAGTCCCAGGCCGGACGGGCGAGGCAGATCCTTCCCCCCCATGGGTGTGAGGAGGTTTAACCCCATGGACCCACAGAGCTGGGACAGCCCAAACTGGCCCCTGACCCCTCTGCTCCCCAGCCCAGCACAGCCCGGCCTCTCCCCAGGCAACCCCTGGAATTTAGAAGACGCTGTCAGATTTTCTGTGTCCCTCCTCGAGTCCTCCCCCGCCCTTCCCGCGGCACCTCTCACCTTGCGCGCTTCCACCATGTGACATTTCCGCCGAACGCTCACCCAGCAGACAAAGCCCTGCCCAGCCTTGCTGGCAAACCCGGCACTGGTTTGTGCTGGTGGGCCCAGTCACTGCCTGATGCACAGCTGGGCTCGGCCGAGATCCCTGCTCCGCCGAGCGCTGCATCTCCCCCCGCCCTCCCATCCCCACGTAATTCATTCCCCACCTCCCCCCTCCCCGGGGCTGGGGGTCACGCAGCAGGGAGAGCCCTGCTGTGTTTTGCATCCCAATTTGCTATGCATTTCCACACCATTTGCTTCCCTTTCTTTTTCCTGCACTAGAAAGATGCTTGCGACCCAGGGGTCCCAACGGCTCCAAGATGGTAACGTAACAACAAACATATACGTGCACGTATTTCTTTACGGCACGCACGGAGTTTGCAGGAAAGCTGCTGCCTCTTGAAATGCCCGCTCTGGGGGTGGCACGTGCCCCTGCCATTCCCACACGCGGCCGCGGGGCCCGGACACGACGTGCTCTCTGGTCACCCCACCCTGCAAGCTGCACAGTTCCATACCGGGCTGCACTCAGCTGCGGTACCCAAATGATATGCAGATCTCCGTGCTTCAATTGGCTGATGCCTTGGGACAACAACCACCATTTGCCCGCAACAAACATGGCTACCGTGGCCCAGCCGCTCCCCGGACTGGCCCCAGCTTCATCCTCTGAAGTTAGGAATATCAGGCACACCCGGCACCCCCTCAGAAAACCCCGTGGCTATTAACCCTGAGCCAGGAAAGCCCCGAGCCCGTTGCGCCGGAGGGAAGCGTGGGGCACCCCTGCCAAGGCTGCCTCTTCCTGGTGGCTCCAGGCACAAAGACAGAGGCCAAGTGGAAAGAGCCACAGCCCTGACCCCCCTTCCCCACCAACGTCCCTGGCCAGGGCTCTTTGCTCTGGAGCCCCCGGGGAGCGGCCGTGTCCCTCGCCGCTGGTACAAAGCCCAACAGGACGGGCTCTCGCCCCTTGCCGCTGCCCGGCCCCGCCACGCTCGCTGCCGCAGCCCTCGTACGCCTGCCCCAAACCCGCTGACCCAGGAAGGGCTGCTCGTCGGGTGAGCACCTTCCTCCGACAGCAAAGATCCCCCCAGCCTGATGGCCCCCCCCCCTGCTACTGCCACAGCGCAGGATACGCGGCATTCCTGGGATGTCTGGCATACTTGGGAAGAGCTACAGAATTATGTTCCACCAGATTGGTCCAGGAGCCCAAGTCTCGTTTTTAAGATGCCAAAGGTTTTCTCAGCGACTGCTGAGTTCATTGGCTCCGCTGTCCCCTAGCTTGGCCGGGGCTGGGGCATGTGGCAGCCCAGCTATTGACTGCGTGTTCCCAAGCTTCTCTGGGAAGGTGAAGCCTCTGCCAGGGATGGAGAACGCTGAACTCGGGCCAAAGGCTCTTGCAGGTGGAGCCGCAGCTTCGGCAGTGGCAGGCGGGCATCTCCTCCTGCGCCTCCCGGGGAGCTCTGCCCCAGCCAGCAGCCGGCAGCTCCAGCCCGCGGTGCCCGGGGAAGCGTCGTCACTGGGACGGTCCCCTCTGGGCAGCTCAGCAGAAAGGGGAGATCCCGCTGGGCCAGGACCCGCAACTCCCCCCGGGTTTCCCTCCGCAGCCCCAGCCCTCCCTGCCTCTGCCCCGTGGTGCAGACGCCGTCCCTGCCCTTCCCAGGGGAGCTGGAGGCGGCAGCAGAAAGCAGAGGGCAGGGGCGAAGGGCACCCATGGGCAATTTTTTTTTTCCCAACACTAAAACATCCTGAAATGCCAACGAGAAAGCTGGGCCGCGCTGGGCTGGCACCCCTGGCTCTGGGAAGGGGCCAGCAGCCGCGCTCCCAGCAAGATCATGTCGCTGTTGCTGACCCCAAGAGCGAACGATCTGAATCACGATGTAAAACCTCACAAGATAACATATAAACTAAAGTAGGATTTTTTTAAATTTGCTTCCTGGTTTTGTAAATCTTCAAAGCCACCAGTTCAGGCTTTTTCAATGCTTCAGGGGGTTTGGTTTCTTTCTTTTCCTTTCTCCTTTCTGAGAAAAAGTGAGATTTTTCATTTAACCTCAGGGCTCCATTAAAGACATCAAATAACGGGAAGCCTGTCACCAAGGCGAGGAAGCTGCCACCCCAGGACGGCCGGCAGCCAGGGCTCGCTGTGCTTTGCGCTCCGAGGAAACGCCCGCTCTGCCCCCGGCCATCACACGCAGCTTTTAAGCTACGCAAAATAACCCGCAGCTCCAAACCGGGGAGAACCGGCAGAAAGCACGGAGGCCACCGTGGCCCAGGTGCCGACCAGGACCGATTTCCAGTAAACCCCGGGGATATAAAGGAGGTTTCCAGTCCATGGAGCAGCGCAGCCCTTGTACCCCCACAGGCGAAGGGGACTCCGGTCCCCATCGGCACAGAGGTGTGAGCGGGAACGCGGGCGGCGCTGGGGCTGCCCAGCGTTAAAGAAGCGTGGGTCGTCGCTGGGAATGAGCTGCTCGGGGCTGGCCACGAGGGGTCGGGGACAAAGCTGCTGGCACAGCCCCGCGCCAGGCACCAGCCTCCCGAATGCCGCACACTCAGGCCCCAAAGGGACCCGAACGCCGAGGGCTGCTCCTGCTTCCCATCCCCGGGCTCCCTCGGGCTCAGCCAGCAGCGGACAGAGCACCTCCGCTCACCCCAGCCTCCTCCTCCTCGCTCCGGGAAGGAAGAGAACAGCCATTCTACTCCTGCGTCCTCACGGGGGGCTCAGGACCGCCAGCACCAATGCTCAGAGCCCCCCCCAGCGTTACCCGAATCTGGGGCTCATTTCCCGGCGTGCCCATCTCTCAGCACCGGGGAGCCGGATCCCGGCGGCTGGGCGAGCCCCGGGCGCTCCTTGTCCCCAGCGCTCGGCAGGGCCGGCCACCGGAGCCGCACACACCCGCCGGGAACGCCGTATGGTGCGCGCACGGCTCGTGTGCGGGGATGGGGAGTCGCACACGGGGTTTTGACTAAAATTTAAGACGTGCTGCACACAAAGAGCAAAGCTGACGGAAGGAAAATTAAAGAAAGAAAAAGTGCAGCGCTGGGGTACATTTGTGCATCACCTTCGGTTAAAAAAAGGCTTCTCCCGGCTCTCCTGGTCAGCAGATGGCCACGGGAATTGCAAAAAGGAAACAATAAAACGCGCCAGCGCTCGCCCTAGGACAATTACCCCGTATTGTCCCCGCACCCCGGGCACATCCGCTGCCCTACAGACCCCGCTCTGCTACCGACGCAGCTCCGGTCCCCTTCCCTCATGCAGGGGCTCCCCGGCAGCGACGTTGCCGCCTGCAGCGGGGCCAGCCCGACGCGCCCGCCCGGAGCCGCCCGAGGCGCGTGCAAAACGCTTCCCTAAATTCGGCATCGCTTACCGGAGACGGCCCCGCCCGGGCTTTGCGTGAGGCCCCGCGCCCAGGACACCCCATCGCCCGTCCAGGTCCCGCTCAGCCCCTGCGCACCGCGGGCACCCCGGCGCCGGGGCTACGGCAATTCATTCCCCTCCGGCTCCCGCACGGTTACTGGCAGGCTGCGGGCCCGCGGTTGTGAACTCCCCGAGGTGCTGACTCATCTTCTTCCATGCCCGCACAGCACCATATTTCATCGCTCCACGCCCCCAGCGCACACCCGCGGTGTGGGAGCTCCTCACGCCGCCTTGCACGCCCCGCTGCCGTGCGGTGCCGCGGCGCGGTCCTTACCGCCACACGTTCGTTAGCGCGACCGGGCGGCGGGGACGGGATTGCGGGCCCGGCCAGCCCCGGCTCCCGGCCCGACCCCGCGCGATGCTCACGGACGCGACCGCCGCCCCGCGAGGGAACACGCTTTATTCCGCTGCCATCGACCGTTTCGGAACCAAACCCGTGACGCTGCCGCCTGCTCCGGCCCGGCAGGGACCGGCGGGGGCTGCGGGGGAGCTGCGCCCCCCGGCCCCGGCTGCGCCCCCCGGCCCCGGCTGCGCCCCCGCCGCCGCTTTGTCCCCGGGAGGGCCCCGGGCTGCCCGAGCCGGGCGGGACCGCGGAGCCCGGGTCCCTGCAGGCAGCGACCCCCGCAGGGCCGAGTGGGGGACACCCCCCCCCAGCGCTGCCCGTGCCCCCCCGCCCCGCCGTGCCCCCCCCCGCGCTGCCCGGTGCCCCCCCCCGCCGTGCCCGGGGGAACAAAGCGCCGCCCGCCCCCATTGTCCCCGCTCCGGCCGGGCAGCGGCCGCCCCCCGCGCGGGCAGGAAGGGGAGGGGTCGCGCGCAGACAATGCCGCCCCTCCGCCCCCCCGCCCCGCCCTCCGCTCCCCATTGGCCAGCGGGAAATTTGGGGAGCTCCCCCCTCCTTCCCTCACCCCCCCCCCCCATCCCCGCCGCCGGGGGCGCGCGCGCCGCATTGTGCCGAGGGGCGCGCGGGGATGGGGGGGGCGGGGGCGCGCGCGGCCGCCGTCGGGGGCGCGCCCGGGGGCTCCCCTTGAGTGTGCGTGTGCGTGCGTGTGCGTGTGCGTGCGGGGCCGGGGCCATGGAGGAGCTGAGCAGCGTGGGAGAGCAGGTCTTCGCCGCCGAGTGCATCCTCAGCAAGCGGCTCCGCAAGGTGGGACCCGCCGCCCCCCCGCACCCCCCCGCCGCCCCCCCCGGGCCCCCCGCCGCTAACGCGCCTCTCCCCGTCTCTCTCCGCAGGGCAAGCTGGAGTACCTGGTCAAGTGGCGAGGCTGGTCCTCCAAGTGAGCGGGGCGGCGCGGTGCGGGGCGGGGGGGCGCGGGGCGGGGGTGCCGCCCGCCCGCCCGGCCGCTTTTGTTCGGGTCGCGCCGCTCCTTTTGTTTACAAATAAGCGCGGCCGCGGCCCGGCCCTCCCCGCCGCCGCGTGGGGCTTCGCTTCCCCCCCCCCTCCCCTCCCCGACACCCCCTCCCCCCCGGCGGGCGGGCACCGGCCCCGCGCCCCCCGCTGCAACCGGAGCTCCCCCGGGATGCGCGGGGCTCGCTGGCCCCGCCGCGGCGTGGCCGCCTCCTCCCCGATCTGCCTCCCCCTGCCCGCCCCGCGGGGACGGGGGGGGGGGGGGGGCATCGGCCCCCGTGCGGGGATGCCCCGGTCCCCGCGGGGCCCGGCGCTCGGCGCCCAGGGCCCGTTTGTCCTCGGATGAACTCCCCGGTGCTGGGCCGGTAACGGGGGCGGCGGGGAGCTCCGGCCCCCCGCTCCCGCCCAGCCCGTGTCTTGTGTTGCAGGCACAACAGCTGGGAGCCCGAGGAGAACATCCTCGATCCAAGACTCCTCCTCGCTTTCCAAAAGAAGTGAGCAAACTATAAATATTTCTAAGCGAACGATAAAGTCAATTAACTTCTAATTGGCTGCGCGTGCAGTGGAAGCGATGGAAACAACAGGCTGGAGCTCGCCGTGCCTTTTGTGGCACAGCCCTTTTGTTCATCTCCTGAAATTACAGTTCGGGTCCACCTAGGAAGTCTCTCCCCGGGCTGGGTAAACACGGGGAATTTACAGCCCTGAGCAGCAGCAGGGTTTGCGCTGGCTGTACCGCGGGCGCGCGGCAGCGCCCGGCACAGCCCCTCGGCTCTCGTCCCCCGGGGCCTCGCTGTGCTTGGGGGTGACTGCAGGCCCCGCTGGGGAGACGGCGCCTGGGACTGCAGAAACGGCCCGGAGGGCACCGAAATGTGCCTGTGGAGGGCACGGCTATGAGAGGGGCGAGGAAGTAACGGGTGGGAGAAAATGGTGTCCTCTGTCCGGGCTGGGGCTACTGCCCAGGGCCGAGCGGGGACCGGCAATTGTTCCGCAGCTATTCTGCACCAGGCGACACGCACGGGGGTAAAAAAGTAGCCAGCTGGCTACGGCAAGCACAGCGCTGCCAAGTATTTGGGCTCCACAGTAATAAAAATCATTAAAGTTTATGATAGGATTTAATTATAACTCGTTTCTGGATCCATTTTTTCAAGAATGGAATCTGGTGGCGAGTGCAGGCAGCGCGGGGGTTGATGAGCCGTAGGTATTGCAGCTTTACGCTGTCCTGTGTACACGGAGAACCACGAAGTGGTCTGGTGATCCAAAACCCCTCCCCACGCGATCACCTCGGGCTTTGTGTGGCTGCCAGCCACAGGTGCCAGGGCGGGGAGGTTGAACTGTACAAGTCCCCGGGTTTCCGTACAGTTCTTGGGGCTCTTTGACTGCCCTTGAGTGCGGTGTGCCCCCAACAGCGTGGGCTCAAGTAAGTGATGTGCTCGGAGCCTGTAAGGTCGTCCCATGCCAGTAGAGGTGAAGGACACCTCCCAGCCACTGCTCAGGTGCTGGGACAGGAGCTGAGCCGACAGCATCCCGAGGGGGGCTGGTACTGACAGAAGAAAGTGAGGAACCTGGATGATTTTTGATGGTTGTTTCTTCCCTGCAAACATCGTCTTTCACCGTTGTTTTTTCAGGGAACACGAAAAAGAAGTGCAGAATCGGAAGAGGGGGAAGCGGCCCAGGGGCAGGCCCAGGAAACACGTGGTGAGTCCCGGTGGCGGTGGAAATCCATGGCCATGGCGGCGCTGGAGGGGCCCTGGCCTCGGAAGGCACCAGCGAGTGTCTGTCCGGAGCACGGGGTGCGGTGGGTGCTCAGCCTCTGGAGGGTGGTGAGGACACAGCGATGCCTGCAGACCCCAGGTGAGGGGCTCTGAAGATTGCGGTGCCGGGTGGGTCGATGGGGATGCCTGCGAGGGGGGCGTCTCATCATGGCTGGGATGGCAGTGGCATCGGAGGAGGCAGAAGAGTTCCCTGACCCCAGGGTCCCGCCGGGTGTTTAGGCCTGGCTGGGTTTGTACTGTACACTCCCTGGCAGAGGAGGAGCAGATCCCGTGCGTGGATTTGCGATGCCCGTAATGGCTCTTTGGGAGCGCGTGTCAGCTCTTCCCCTGTCTCTCTTCATTGCTTCGCAGGAACCAGAGATGCCTGCAAAAACAAAGTCAAGTAGCTCCTCTTCCTCCACATCCTCCTCGTCCTCCTCGTCCGATGAAGAGGATGAAAGCGACCTGGAAGCGAAGAGAGGTCCCCGCAGCAGAGAGACTCACCCGGTACCGCAGAAGAAAGCTCAGATCCTGGTGGCGAAGCCCGAAATGAAAGACACTTCCAGGAAGAAGCGTGGGCGGAAACCTCTTCCCCCGGAGCAAAAAGCGGCTCGAAGGACGGTGAACCTGACAAAGGTGCTGAAAACGTCGCGGAAGGAGGTGGGCGGCAGCGCCAAGCTGATGGGGAAGCTGCAGCCCCAGCACAGCACGCAGGGCTCGGGCACGGCCGTGCCGAAGGACCCACCGGGCGCCTTGGCTGGGCTCAGCTCGGGGGGGTCGTCCACAGAAAACCTGCCCAACATGATGAAGAGCGGCTCCGCGAGCCCAACCCGGGCCATCAGCTGGCAGAGCTCCATTGTGCACTACATGAACAGGATGTCCCAAAGCCAGAATTCGGCAGAGACCTCGCCCCTGAGCAGGCTGGCGCTAAAGTCCCAGGCAGCCAGTAAGAGCGGCTTAGGGCTTGACTTAAAAATGAGGAACCAGAAAGGATCTGGGGAGCTTGGGCTGAGCATGCAGGGACCCAAGACTGCCAAGGCTCCTAGCGGCGGCGCTGGAGGGGACCAGAAATCGGGGTTTGCTGCGGGAGGCCAAATGCTGCACAACGGCAGCAAGGTGCCGGTGAGCTCGTCCGGGGCCGGCAGCCAGGCGGCCTCCAGTCAGGAGCTGAACCTCCAAGCTCTGAACCTGCAGAGCGTCAAAAACGGGCCGAGCGCGGCCGGCGGGAGCAGCCTCCCTCGCCACCTTTGCGGCGCCTTGTCCAAAGGCTCTGGCGGCAGCGCGGCAGCGAGCGCGGGCGCCACCGGTGCGAAGGGTGGCACGGCGGGTGCCGGGTTGAATGCTGCCAGCGCCGGCGTGCTCTCAGGGGGGGACAGCAGCAAGAACGAGAAGCAGGCGCACCGGGCAGGTGACAGAGACTTGGCCAAAAGCGGCACAGCCGGCACGCAGGAGGGGCACGCGGCCACGGAGAACCGCAAGGCGGCCGCCCTTTCCGAAATGAGCACGGGCGAAGAGACCAGCTCGGATTCAGACCGGGATTCTGCTTCCTTCCCGGGCGTGGGTCAGAACATGTCTGTCTCTATCCAGACCAGCCAGGACTGGAAACCCACCCGCAGCCTGATCGAGCACGTGTTTGTCACCGACGTCACCGCTAACCTGATCACAGTGACGGTCAAGGAGTCCCCCACCAGCGTCGGGTTTTTCAACCTACGGCAATACTGAGCCCAGGAGCAGGAGAGGAGGGAGAGGGTCCTTCAGCCTCTCTCAGCTTTGCCCAGCTCTTCCATCAGGTTTTACTTTCTTCAAGCGAACGCGGAGCCCTCGTGAGACCTGCTGGGACTCGTGTCTAGAGAGGCGTGAGAAAGACGCGGTGAAACCTGCTCCGAACTGCCAGCGGGTTCGAGGGATCCCTCCTGGCTTCTCTCCATCCTCTCCGGAGCCGGTGCCCCGAGCGGAGGTGGCTGATGCCGTCCTCCCAGAGCAGGGGCCCTGGTGCTGCCGGGGGTGACAGGCTGGCAAGTTTTGAGCCAGGCTTCACTGGCCGCGGGTTTCTTTGCTTTACAGCTCGAAAGGGCAGATTGCAAGGTCTGCGGCGCTCTGGCAGCAGGGAGAGGGTGTGGAGCTGCGAGGGGCCAGGCTTACGCTCGGCAGAGGAGAAGGAGATCCTTTTCTTTCCTCTGGGCTCCCCCTGAATCTGTCTGTGAGCCGTGGGGAGTTGCAAGTCAGTCCAAATGAGCCAGCCGCTGCTCCCAGCCCGCGGGGGCTGCTGGGGGGCGGCTGTGCACGGGGGTTTTTCAGGGTACACTCAGCCCAGCCACCCCCCTGGGCGAGGTCACTTCCAATGATGGTGAAGTCCACGACGTTTCTGTTGTGGTTTCCAGCTGATAGGGAAAGATTGTTTACATTTTTTTATTAAGAAAAAATCCTTTTTTTTTTTTTTTGCGGGAGGGGAATAAACCCAGTCTAGGGAAGACTGAATCCTGGATGCCACTGATGATTCGGGGGTCAAAGGTGCCTCTTTCAAAGCAAGGGGCAGCTGGCAGTGGGCATCTTCTTGCCGCCCGGGGACGGTCCTGCCTTGGGAGCCAGCGAGAGCCGCTGGCTGCTTTGCAGTGACTTTGCCTTTCAGAGGAAAGCAAAGCCCGAATTGCTGTGCAGCCCAGGGCGCCCCAGCGCTGCTCCTCTGCCTCGCCCCGGCATCGCCAGCGTCTCCCCCTCCCGTTCTGCAGTTTCCAGGCACTCGTAGGGACTGAGCTGGGGGGGGGGTTTTAAGTCTTGCAGACCACACAATCCCTTCCAGCGCAGGTAGGTTGGTACTCAGGCTGCCGGGTGGCTGTGGGTCAGTGCTGGGGTTCAGCTAAAAAGTGGCACCCAGGCAGAGCTGGGGGTGAGCCCTCCCTGCTGGGAGCCCGGCCAGAGCCGGCCCCGCGCCGTGGGTGCTGGCTGGGTTCCGCTTACGCTGATCACCCACGTTTTTCTCCCGCTGGAGGGCTCAGGAGCTGGTGGAGGACAGGACCTGGACGGGTGGTCCGGAGCTGTGGGAAAGGGAAAGAGGAGAGGGAGAAGGGGCAGGGCCAGGCCGTGGGTGCCTGGCGCCACTGTTCCCCGGGGGCAGCCGCTCGCCGTCGGCTTGCCATGCTGTGCCAGCAGCCGGGGTGTTCATTTTGGCTTGGAATCGCAACGGAGAGCAGCTTTTTTACAGAGGTCTTTTTGCCTACTATAGATGACTCTTGCAAGCCAAAATTAGCAGCAGTAGTTCAGGCAGAGTTTAGTAGCATTCGAGGTCATTTTCCTTCTGTTAATGCTGAACTCCGTTCTGGGAGGAGAGGAAAAGCCTGCAGTCTGCCGGGTCTCGGTGCGTGGTGAGGAGGTGCCTCCCCGGGGCTGTCCCGCCAGCCTCTCCGGGCACGGCCTCGGGGGTCACCGCTTGCTGCGTGACCAGCCTGGCACCAGGACAGCCGCCTTAACTTTGGCACGGGCAGGGGCGCTCGCGGCGGCGGCGTCACACGCAGCAGCGCGGAGATCAATGGACCAAACTGGGGGTACGGGCACTTCTGGCCCCCCCCGATGCATCAAGCCCACTGCAGCCGCGTTTGCTGCCGCTGGCTGGCGGCAGTGCAATTCTCAGGTGCCGGGAAAAGCCAGCGCTGGCTGCACGCGCTGCCCGGTTCTTCAAGGGAGGGACGGTTGTGCCGCGAGCGGTGGCTGCAGCCGCTGCCGGGGCGGGCTCCTGTGCTCCTGCGAGGCTCTCCCTTCGCTTCTGTATTTAATCCCCAGCCGTCCTCTTGGTCGTGGCTTTGAGTTTGGCGTGTTACGGAGCTGAGCACGGCGTCCTGCGTGAGCCGGGGCGGGTGGGGGTGTGCCGCCGCCTTGCAGCAGGGCCCGTGCGGGCTGCTCGGCCGGCTCCAGTTCTGCCCCAGTGCAGCCAGGCAGCCTGGAATGTCACCTCGCCGGGGTGTGGGGCAGCCTGGGGCAGGGGGTTTGCAGGGGACTGGCACAGCCCCGCTCTGCTGCTGGCCGCCCGGCCCAGCCACACATTGCTGGGGGGGGGAGGAGGGAGCGTTGTCCGTGGAGGGGGGTCCCGAGGACAGAGTTTCCGTCGAGCTCCACGATGCCAAAATGTCACAGTCTGTGCTGTTTACCTTCTAGTCTTTAACTTTGCCAAACGAGCTACCATTGCTTTGAACAGTCCAAGGAAATGTTCGCCTGTGTCAGCAGAAACGAATGCTCTGGGCCTGGGCTCTGCTGGGGGTGCTTTCATGCTGGGGATACGAGCGTTCTGGGAGAAGAATCAAGGTATCTGGGAGCGCGGGGTAACGCCCTTCCCCACACACCAAATGTTTGCTACTTGGCCTTTGCAAATCCAAACTGAACGACAATGTGCCTTTCGGACCGTCCTTATCTCAACCTTGTCTGCGACACCGGTCCCACGACAGGTTTGTGCCTATGCAAAGCCGGGTGGTCACAGGGTCCTGAGGACAGCTGTGGCACCCACGGGGAGAGGTGCCCTGGTCCCCAGCGGGACGCCCCGCTGTCACGCGGAGCCCTGCCGCAGGGATGAAGGCAGCTGGGGGATGCTCAGTGAGGGGAAGCTGGCCTGGCAGGGATGCTCTTGCCTAGGGCAATAGGATGTGGGGGCCGGTGCCCCCCCCCCCCAGGAGGAAAAAAACATCTGAGGATGCTCCGAGAGGGGGTCTGGCACCGAGCATCCACAGAGGGTGCGGGAGATGAGCCACGGCGGCGGGCACTGTGTTCTGTGCTCGCTGCCCGCTGGCTCCAGGACGGCTGCTCCCTCCAGAGCCCTCGGCGAAGCTCACCTGCGTTTCTCCGTGTGGGGGCTCGCTCCTGCCTCCTGGCAGGGCAAAGGGTCGCCGGGCCCAGGCTCGCACCCAGGGGCGCAGGGGGTCCTGATGGTGGGCAGCTTTCCTCCATCACCCACCCCCCCAGGCGCGTCCTCTCCCGGTAGCGGCAGGACTCTGCTCTCACCACTCGCTATTGTGCCTTTTGCTCACCAGCTGGTTCGATTCCAAAGGTCTGAGGATGGTGAAAATGATAATCCAGACATTTTTCTGATCTTCGTCTCCTCCTGCGCTCCTTCCCAGCCCCTTCCCAGCTTCGTGTTTCAGGATCTCGGCTCTCCCAGCAGCGCTGGGGTAGCTGAGCGAACGGTTCCTGCTGGAGTTTGCCTCTCAAAGGCACATTGTGGGAGTGATTCACTGCAAGCGGTTGCGGGCAGGGGTTGCAAGCTGGGGCAGACCCCCATTACCAGCCAGTACTGTTAGTATTCAAGGTCTACCTTTTTTTTTTCTTTCCTTTTTTTTTTTCTTTAAGTTTGCTGCTATGGGTTGGAGTGTTCAGCCGTGTCCCAACCAGCCAGTTAAAGGTTTGTCACTTGTCATCGTCTGAGGGGTTTCCAATGTGGAATGTCCTGCGGTATTTGTATATTGAATGGATATTTTCTCCAGGCATAATCGGGTTAAGCGTACATCTTGTTTTCCATTGGACTGGCAGAGGTGGCCAATTCAGCCACTGGCCCTAGAAACTTAGTCTATTTTTATATATATATTTTGTACCAAAAAAACTGGAGTGCGTGGAGGGATGGGGATGGTTCAGGGGGTCCAGCCGGCTTCGAGTTTCTGAGCTGGGCGTGAAGGGCTCCAGAGCCGGAGAGGAGGTTTTTAACTGGAAGAAAGTGAGGGATGGGTGAAAAAAAACAATTGTTCCTGTGACTTGTGCCAGTCACTGCGCTGATTTGTATGTTTTAATTAAAGCGAGAGCCAAATCGGTCCTGTATGACACTTACAATTGCTTTAAGCTACAGCTGTTTGTTTGCTTTTATTTTCAGAGAACAAAAGTTGGAGATGTTATTACCCTGGGAAAGCTTAAGGGCTTTGTTGAGCAGGACAGGCGCCCAGCCCGCCAAGCGACGCGGGGCTGCGGGGCCACGGCCCCCAGTTGCCCTCCCGGCCCCTCGCTTGCGTTGCATGCGGCGTGGCAGAGTCCTTCTGGCCACCAGCACAAGCGCAGACCCACAACCTCCAGGCTGCTTTTAATTTATTTGCAGGAAAACACTAGGAGATGGTTACATCGGGGGGGGGGGGATGTTTTTTTGTATAACTTTTCCACTGCTCTTTTTTAGCATATCAATAAATATTTTTTTAAACTTTTCAGCCCGGTGTGGTCACTGCTTCCCCCTGCATGGGCACCGCCGGGGCCCGCCCCCCCCGGGGCTGCCGCTGCCCGGTTGCCCGCATCCCCCCGGGGGCACCGTGCCCCCGGCCCGGCCCGCGGAGGGCGCTGCGCGGCCGCGGAAGGGAGCGGGCAGCGGCGGCTCCTCGGGCCCGGCTGCCGTCGGAGCGAGCGGAGCCCCGGGGCGGGGGGGCACGGAGCTGCCCCGGCGGATGCCAGCCCCCCCCCCCCCCCCCCCCCCCCCCCCCCCCCCCAAAAAAAACCCAACCGCCCCCCCCAGGCAGACCGGGATTCAGGAGCCGCCGCGGCCCCGGCCCCGGCCCGCACCCCACGGCGCTGCCCGCCCCGTCGGAAGGGCGGAGCGGCGGCCCCGGGGCCGTTCCCGGGAGCGGAGCCGCACACAGCCCCTGCCCCCGGGGGGGCAGCCCGGACTCCCCCCGCCCCGGCAGGTCCCGGCTCCGTGCGGAAGGGGGGGTGGGGGGGGGGGCCACCCGCCCCGTCAGGGCCCCGCCGGGCCCCCCGCAATGCTCCCGGGCCCCCCTCGCCCCCAAGGGAAGACAGACACGTTTCTATTTACAAAGTATATATTTAAACCGACATAAAAAGCAGGTCTCGCATGGACATTCACGGCTGGCAGAAGACACGTAGTTAAGCTTCACTTCTGAGACTGAGATTTAGCCAAATCGGTTTTGTACAAGTCTTAGATTTAAATAGTTCACGCACACACACCCCCACGCGCACACACTCAGTATATACGTCGCTATATACATACACACATATACACCCACATGTATGTTTTGCTCCATATACGCATGTGTCCAGACGCACACGGATGCACGGGGCCGGAGCGAAGCACCCCAAGCCCCCGGGGGGGTAGGAGTGCGGCTCCGGGCTCTTTCGGGAAGGGAGCATCCTCCCGCCCTGGCACAGCGGGCAGCTCAATCCCTCACCCTCCCTCCAACACACGCATCCCGTGGCGGCTGCCCCCGGCACCGAAACCAGCACATTGGTTTTTCATACAAACCAAGTTAAAAATCTCAATTTTACAAAACACGCCTTAAAAAAAAAAAAAAAAAAACAAAAACCAAAAACCCAACCAACAACAACAACAAAAAAAGAACAACAAAAAAATCCAGAACTCGCAGCCATGGCTCCTTTGTACAGCCAAGAGAGCAGCCTCCTGCCAGGCCACCTGACAGAGGTCCCAGAAAATGGATGGGGAAGGAGAGGGAGCAAGGTGGAGCCGCCGACGGGCCCGACCGGCTGCTCCCTGCCCCTCTCCCCCCCGCCAGGCCCCCTGTGCTCTCACCCCCTTGCAGCCCCCAAAGTGGGGGCCTTCAGCAGCTCAGCTGGGGCAGCCAGCAAGGGGGGGGGGCGAGGACAACCTGGCCCCAGCCCTGGTCCTCGGGCGCTGCCGGCCAGATTTGTGCTTTCCAACCCAGATTGATGCTGGGACCGAGGTGTCCGGATAGGGACACCTGCTCCCCCTCAACCGAAATCACAACACAGGTGAAGGTCCTGCTCCCCACCCAGACCAGGCAGCAACCGCGCTGGGGAGGGGGGGAAGAGGGAGCGGAGCGGGGGGCTGCAGCCCCCACACCTCCCCAGGGCCGCTGCTCAACCCGGCGGGGAAAACGCTGCACTTTGTCCAGAGCCACCAAACCCCAGGGCCATGCCTTGCCCCAGCCCGGGGAGAAAAACGGCCGGGTCCCGCGGAGCCAGGGGAAATAACACAGGCAAATAAACTGCAAAACGCCACGCGCGGCGGCGGGGCTGCTCCGCACGGGAGCATTTCGCCTCTTGGCTATTGTTTAACTAGCACAAGAAAAGGGAAATATTTATTGTCTCTGAATGCATAAAGGTGGCTCTGGGATTTGTCAGAGATGTGGATATTACAAAACATTTTATCTGGAGTCTTCCAACAGTCTGAAGTGAACTGCCATGGGGGGGGGGGGGAAATCCACTTTCTATAGCGGTATAAAGCATCTAAATATGGGCAGGGACATGCTACCCTCCCAACCCTCTCTGGCATTTCAGGAATGTAAACAGAGGGGGTTTTGGTGGGGTTTTTTTTTTTTTTTTTTTTTTTTTTTTTTTTTTAAAGTGGGTGGGGGAACAGAATCAAACGACCAGACAAAATGAAAACAGATTCTCAGCTCAGTCCCGTCTCCCACAACTGCTACGACAACTCTATAAAGTGCATTTCAGTATCACCCCTCTCGGGAACCTTACACACGCAAGCCTCCTCTTCCTTCGCAAGGAAAGGTAATTCAAGTTCATACTCCGCGAGAACAGCTTCAGCCTTTTTATGGATTTCTGCTTTCCCCCGCCCCGACTTCGCAGCAACATCGGGTTTTCTTTTTGTTAAGCTGGAAACGCCCCCTCCCCAACAACACTGCAAATTCAAGTGCTTACTTCAACCGTCACGGGCAACAGTTCTGGACACAGCACACTTGATTGTACAAGCAACACCTTATATCACAATCAAGAAATCAGGGCGCCTCGCCCTCGGGGGGAGTAACACTTCCCCCCTCCACCATCCACAGCATCATATGAAAAATAATAGTTAAAAAAACCCAGAACATAATTAGCTATGAACATCGCTCGTTATGTACACCGGCTCCTGCAAGAGATGCATGAACTCCGTTAGTTCTCAGTTTTATTGTCCTTTCTAAGAGCAACTGAGCAGTCACTGTTGTCTCCATTTAAATAAAACAACTCAGAGTTGAAATATATATATATAGATATATATATAAGCATTTTTTCTTAAATAACATATTTACATCTAATAGAAAATATAACTCTAGAGATAATCTTTCCAACGAAATGTAAGACGTGGGGGAAAAAAAAAAAAAAAAAAAAAAAAGAATGAGTTAATGAATTCAGGACAGTTTCTAAATCCTCTCCAGGACAAAAATTTTAAAAAAAAGTAAAAAATTTAAAAAAAAAAGAAAAAAAAGGAAAAAAAAAGGGCCCACCAAGCTCTAACCAAGCTTTTGTCTGGATCTGACCGAAGAAAACCCCAGCACCACCTCCGACAACCTCATCGCTTCTCTTTAAAGAATCCTTGGTCCGTGCTGCTCTCCTTGATGGTGACGGTCAAAAAGTTAGAGGTCACATCAGTTACCACCACCTTCTCCAGGTTGTTGAGAGAGGGGCTCCAGGACTCCTCCTCGGGGTCCCCCAGGATCCTGGAGACGGGGATCCTGGCGATGAGGGAGGGCCGCCCCGCCTGGCCCCCCACGCCGTCGCGGTACAGGCTGCCCACGGCGCCCGGGCTCACCGCGCCGTGCAGGAGCTTGGGCCCGCCGGGGTCCAGCCCCCCCTGCCCCTTGGGGTCCAGAAAGTCCGCCCGGTGCTTGGCCAGCCGGGGAGGGTAGGTCTCGGCAGTTCCCAGCTTGGCTCCCACCTCGGGGCGGTTGGGGCCGGGCAGGGCGCCGGGGAGGTCGGGGTCCTGCCGCCTGGCCAGCTGGATGACGCTGTGTCCCGAGCCGAACTTGGCCGCCCCTGCCGCCGCCTCCTCCATCTTCCTGGCCTTCAGGTAGTCCCCCACCTTGTCCCCCGGGTCCCCCAGTTTCCTCTTGGAGGCATCCAGAGTCTCCGCCAGGTCCTTGTAGAGCTCCTTCCTGGGCTTGGGGCCTCTCTTTTTGGGGGTCTCCCCGGGTTTCTCCTCCACGCGGATCACCCGGTCCCGGATGCTGTCTCCCTTGGGGGTGCTGGTGCTGGAGCTGCCCTGGGGCGCCAGGGCTATGTTTCTCAGTCCTTCCCTAGCCCGGGACGTGGAGCCCAGCTCCTGGGGGGACCTGCCGGGATACGGCACCCGGATGCCCCTGGAAGAGTCACTGCGGAATTCATAGGTTTTGGCTTTTGCTTTTGCCTGGGCCTGCAAAGAAGATAAATCAACCGGTGACTTTATTATCCTGCCATCCAGCCACATAATTACAACTTACAAGACCAGAGGCCGCCTTCGCAAGGAGCATCCTCCACGGGGGCCGGAGAGGGACCCGCTCCCCGCTGCAGCGCGTGGGGCTCCGGCCTCCTTACCTTTAGCAGGAAGGTTTTGGGCTTGGGGCCTCGCTTTTTGGGCCCGTATAGCTCCATTTCTCGCTCCCTAGGGGTGTTAAAAAAACCAAAGCTTCAATTCAGCATAGCTACGAGACAGCCACATATTTACAAGCACAACAGCTACGGCTAGCAAAGGCCTTGTACCTTTCCTCGAAGGCTGCGAGCAGCCGGGCATCCAGGATGTTTTCCTCGGGTTCCCAAGTGCTGTACCTGGGGCGGGGGGAAGAGGGGACAGAGAGAGGAACAGCGTGAGGAGCCAGAAACAGCCGGGAAAAAAACAAATAAAATGAAAAATACAGGGCATAAAGGAAGGGACCCAAGTTTCCTTCCTACTACAAAGGGAGAGCAGGGCTGCAGCTCCCCGGCTGCGGAGCCCTACGGACAAACGGCCGACTTACTTCTGAGACCAGCCCTTCCATTTTACGAGATACTCCATGCGCCCCTGCGGATGCGAAGAGAGAAAAAAAAAAAATAAAAAATAAATATGCATGGAGGGGAAAACCGCGATAAACGCCCGCGACAAAAGCTGCAGCCGCGATTCCACGCGTGCAGCCAGCGGGTGCGTGTCAAAAACACGCGGG
>JADKXX010010835.1:0-14192 GCA_017310255.1 Butorides virescens | reverse complement strand
GGCAGGAATCAGCGGGCTCCGCCGAGCAGCCATTTTCTGCAGCTGCGTCTCCACCGGAGCTCTGCCGGGCGGCGGGGCCGGGCGGCGGAACAGCCCGGGGGGGCCCCCCCGCCCCGCTGCCTGCCGCCGGCACGGACGCCCCGAGCCCGGCCGGGCGGGGCCGGGGGCCGGCGGGGCCGCGCTGCAGGGCTCGCCGTGACAATCCCACCCTTTCCCCGCCATTTTGTTACCGTGCTGGCGTTTTCCCAAAGCAGAGACAGAGCGGGAGCCTTGGGAACGGGCCCCCGTGGTGCCGGGGCGGGAGCCCCCCCCCGGCCCGGGACCCCGCTCCCCTCCGCCCCCGCGGCGCCGCACCTGGCAGCGGGGCGGGTCCCGGGACGCCCGGCCGCCACCGGCTCCTTCCCACCGGGATCGCCCCGCTCCCCCTTCGCGCCCCGAGCACGCAGCAGCCGCGGGTCGTGGCTGTCTGGGTCCACGCGGGACGCAGTCCCGCGGGGCTGACACCGGTCTCCGGGCCGCTGTCCCCAGGCGATGGAGCTCGGAGCGCGGTCACCAGCCTCCCCTCCCGATGGGCCGGGGACGCGGCGCTGGTCGCCTTCCTCCGCCCGCCCCACGGGCAGCGCAAGTGCCCCGACGGCCGGGGGGACCGTCCCGTCGGGGAGGGTCCGCCCCGCGGCCGGGCCGCCCGGTACAGCGCCCTTCAGCCCTGCCCGGCGCCGGTACCGGCTCCACGCGGGACCAGCCCAAACGCCCTCGCGGGAAGCCCATGGGAACAGCGCCGGGCAGTGCGTGGCCCACGCGTGTCCGAGCGGCCCGGCGGGGCGGAGAGTGCGGCCGGCTCGGCGGGGAGGTGGGGGGGGGGAGGCGGCCGGGACGAGCCGCGGGGCCGTGCCGGGGGTGCGTGGCTGGGCGGGCAGGACCGCGGATACCCCGACGGGGCGGGCCGGTCCCTCCACCCGCGCGGGGGTTGATGAGCGCCGGTGACAGACACCAGCCAGGGGACACGGAAGGGTGGATGCGTGTCCTCCGCCCCACGGCTGCATTCCCGGAGCGGGGGGGCTCGGCTGTGGCACGCCGCGGGAGACACGAGCGAGCTCCCCGTGCGAGCGGGAGCGGAGCGCGGCGGGGCCGGTCCGTGCCCCGGTCCGGGCCTCCGGAGGCGAGCGGCGGCGGAAGGAGAAGGGAGAAGGGGAAGGAGGGGGCTCCCGCAGTGCTGCAATGCAGCGCGGCGCCGAGAGCCGAGCCCGCCGGCCCGGTAGCGCTCCGCCGCCCCGCCGCTGCTGCAATGCGGCCGTGAGCCCCGCGCCGCGCCGCGCCGGGCCGGGCCGGGCATCCCGGGCCGCGCCGGGCCGCCCCCCGCCCCAACCGCTCCAGGCTTCGGCTCTCCCCCGCTTTCTCGCCCCCGTTTCGTTTTCCTCCCGCTCCTGCCGGGACCGCGGGACGTTGCCTCCCGCGGCGGGACGCAGCCGACCGCTGTCCCCGGGACCTCCCGTTCGCCCCGTGTTTGCCATGGGGAGGGGGCCTCGGCTTGCCCCCGGTGCTGGACGCCCGCGGGCCGCGCCAGAGGTCACCCTGGCCCCCCCAACTCCCCGTCTCCTCGCTGCGGCTGCCCCCGACGCCGGGACCTCCGCGAAGCCCCCTGTGCTGCACCGACTCGGTGCGGGTCCCGGGTCTCTGCCCTGACCCGCTCCAGCTTCTCCCGGGGGAAGCTCCCCCCTCCCCACGTTACATCCGGGGCCCCCGGGACCCCCCATCCTCGCCGTCATCCGAGCCGGTGCTTCGCCCCCCGCCCCCGCTGCGAACGGCGCTGCGTGAATACACGCGGGACCCCGGGCGGGGGGGTGGGGGTCCCCTCTGCGCTCCGTTCCCCCGCCGCTGGCATTTCGCGCCTGGACACGCACCGCGGGGACACGCGGAGTCGCGGCCGCGTGTGGGAGCAGCCGGGAAAGGGGAGCCCCGTGCCGCAGCCGCCTGCCCCGCACCCCGCTCGGCAAGGCTGCCCCGCCGGCCGGCACCCCAGGTTCGAAACACTCGAGTGCCCTGGGGAGAAGGAATTAATCTTACAATAAAGAGACAAACGCAGCAGGGCAAGGCGGGAGACAGGAGCGCATGAAATATCGGGGTGCGGGGGGGGTCGTTTAGGGCTGTACCCACCGCCCGTCCCTGTCCCGCCGGCCCTGCATCACACCCCTCGCAGTCCTCAATCCTGCCGCAGCAGCCTGGGGCTGGAGGGCAGCAAATCTCAGAGCGATGCCAAGCGGCCCCGATTTTTGCCCTCCCGCCTGGATATTTTTTTTTTTTTTACCCTCTGACGCGGTGAAAAATGGCACCGCGTTCCAGCTGCTGCCGGTGCGGACCTCAGCCGCTGGCTCCCGTTGTGCCTTCCTTGCTAGCTGCCGGCTCGGCCGAGCCCTGAATTTCCTCCCCGTCTTTACGGGCTGATCAAAATGTCCCTACCCTTCCCTTCGAGGAGCCAAGCAGCCCCACCGGCTCCGGCTTCCCGGCCCCCCACGCCCTCAGGGCCCCCCCGCATCTGCCTCTTTCCCTACTCCTCGCCGATATTTCGGCATCTGCCGAGCTGAGCTACGCGCGCAAGCGGGCTCGCCAGTGCCACACACCGAGGCAGTACCGCCAGCCGCCCCGCCTCGCCTCCCCCTGCAAGGACGGGGAGTCCTCCCCCTCCGCCGTGCCGCCCCAGCCCCTGCCCCTGCCCCTGCCCCCGGCCCCCCGTGTCACGCAGCTCCGCGGGGGCACGGCGGGGCGGGGGGAGCGGCGTTGAGCCATGGCCCTTGCCCCGGGGGTTGTGCCTGGTCCCCTCCCCGCAGAGGGATGCGGGTGCCCTGACCGCAAACCCGGCGCTGGGCCGCCCCTTGGCTGCTCCCGCCCGCGGTCCCTCTCTGGGGGGGGGGGGCGGGGGCAGCGCTCTGGGAGCCCACCCGTGGCCCCCGCAGGGCTGAGCCCCGCACCGCACGGCTGCGGGGCTGCCTCTCCGCAGCCAGCCTCCGGTTACCGCATCCCTCGGCGACTCAGCGTCTCACAGGAGGCAGCCCCACACCCTCCTCCCTCCCTCTCTCTTTTTCCCAGTCCCTTGGAAAACCTTGGCGGGGAGCGGCGCTGGACACCCCGGCTGCCGGCTCCCGCCAGCCCCGGCCCCCCGGGGAGCGGCCACCTCCCGCCCCCCCGAGCACACGGGGTGCTGCACCGGGCAGCAAATTACGGGGACTGGAGGTGCAGAAGGCAAAGGAAGAATCCTTTCCAGGGGAAGAAGAAAAGGAAAAAAAAATAATAAAAAAAGAAAAGAAAAAAAATAGTTCAGCCTGTGAGAAAGCAGGAGACAACGCCACGGCCGAGTTATTTGTCACACGCTCAGGCGGGAGATGGAGGGAGTTGCTGCGATGCTCGCCCCTGCTCAGCCGTTGCTGCTGAGCCAGACGTCGCTGCTTGCAGCACGAGCCGTGGAAACGCCAGGCGCGGGGTGAGATTCCTCCCGTGGCGTGTCCCCCCCCCCCCCCCGGCGGTACCCAGGTGAACGGCCCCGCCACCCCGGCGCGGCCCCCCCCCCCCTCCCCCCCGGCGATTGCCAGGAGTTGTCTCCGAGCGCGGGGAGTTCACGCACCCTCCAGCAGCAGAGCATCGAACGCTGGAAAAGCGGCTCTGCCCCCGGCCGCGGGGGTACCAAAATGAACGGCCCCGGGAAAGCACGCGGCGTGGGGCGAGTGAAGGGGTTTCCAGCGCGGAGTGGGGCACCCGGGAGGGCTCTTCCCACCGCGGGTTAACAGCGGCTCGGGTCGGGCTGAGCCCCTGAGGCACCACCCCGGCGGGGGCATCGCCCCCTGGCACAGCCCGCGGCCAATCCCGCACCGGCCGCGCGTGGCTCCGTGGGCCGCGGGGGCTCGGGAGCCCCGGCCCGGGGGTGGGGGGAGCGCCCGGCCTGCCCCGCGCCGCAGGCGGGTGGCACATTCGGGGACAACGCTTCCGCCTCCGTTCTGCTAAGCCGCGTGGAATCGCTAACAAATGCGAAAGTGAACGTTCACCAGCAGCTGTGGAAATCACCCCCGGTGCTCCGGTGCCTCCCGAACAAACCTCCCCTCGCCAGAGCCCGGATCTGCCGTTTAAAAGAACATGACGCTCCTTTTTTTTTTTTTTTTCTTTTTTAAACCAAAATAGAAATTATTTGTCTTCTAAAATCCCTGCGCCTGTGGGCTCTGACCAGCCCCACTCGTGGAGCACGTTCCCCCCTGCAGCAGCAGCAGTGGGGAAGCAGGAGGTGGAGAAAGACCAGTGCAGAGCCCCAAAGTTCAGTGCCAAGGGGTGGAACCCCCAAACCCCCAGCTGCTGAAACCGCCATGCCCAGGCTCGCACACAAAGCACATTTTCAAAGTCTCCTCGCCGCTCTCCCCAGGAGCGGGGCTGGCAGGAGGAGGGGTGCTGCCCGCCACCCCTGCCACCCCATCCTCCCAGTGCAGACTCACGTTCCCATTCCCAGCATGCCCTTTGGAGGGGGGGGGGGGGTTACCCCTTGCCGCATGGCAGAGCCCACACCCGCAGCCCTGCCGGGCGATTTTAGCCCACAGGCTCACCTCCCCTCGCCCCCCAGCCCCAGGGCCATGCTCCTGCTCTCCAAAGCAGCTGGGGACAGACCCAGCCTTGGGGCTGGCGTGGTGTTGCCCACACCGTGTGATGTGGCACGGCCAAGCATTGCCATGGCCAGGCTGGACCAGCCTGGTCCCGCCTGGCCATCCCTGGGCTGATGCTTGCCCCCGCACTTGCCTGGCCACCGCTGGCACCAGGCAGGAGGGAAACATTGAGTCCGAATTTCCACCCTGGCCCCTGCTGCTCACAGCCCTGGGAGCAGCTCGTGGTCAGCAATTTTCCATCTTTAGCTTCAGGCGAGAGGTGGCTTTTGAAGTTTGAGTCATCCTGGGTTTCCTATTGCGCTTCACAAACGAAAGCGATACAGTCCCGACGCTGCGCATCAGCGAGGGGAGAGGGGCAAACCCCAGTGACCCAGGGCCCTGTTCCGGGCAAAACCCCGGCCGGGGGCAGGTTGCTCCCTCTGGAAGATCTGGGCTGCGGCTCGTTTCACGGCTGTTACCCAACAGCACCGTTCCTCGCGTTGTACATCCCGGTCTCATCCCCACGGCAGATGAAGACGGAGCTTCCAGTGGCTTCCCAGGAGACCGGGAGATGTGGCTTTACGTTGGGCACAAATCTCTGCTCAGCACATCCAACATTAAATACCTGTTTGTTAAAGCTTCCATCAGCTCAGACCCTCCATTCAGGCCATCTGTTAATGCATTTTATCATGTCATCTAAGTCTTTTAAATCTATTTTCTGCATCTGTAGGACTTTTCTGCCCTGGCTGCCACAGTGGAGCAGAAAAACCTCCTAAAAGTTTAGGTTATTCCCTTTCTCACCTCCATCCCTTCTGACTGAGGCACGCCTGTACCACAGAAGCTGTGTCCACACTCGGACGCATTATACGGAGCAATGTATAAACCCCCTGGAAAATGGGAGTGTGGCCGTACCCCCCTTCCCAGGACCCCCCTGGGACAGAGCCCGTAACGCCGGCTGAGCTCTGCCTCGGCGAGGTGGCTGGGCCAGGATCTGTCGCCCCAACTGGTGCCAGTGCCGCCCCTTGCAAAAGGGTCCTGGTGTTTGGCGGAGATCCCGGAGGGTTTGGCAGTTGGTGATTAAGTTTCCTTCTCTCCCCACCCTTAAACCCCACGGGCCTGCTATCGGCAGGGTCGGCCAGGGTCGGCACACGGCCCGGCGTGCCGAAGTCACGACTCCTGGGATTCAGGGTGCTTCCTGCCAGACTGCGCTGCATTGCTCAGCATGTTTTATATGCCTGCTCCTTCGGCAAAAATAAATCTTCATGTTTGCAGTTTGCTTTAAACTACATCAAGGTGTCAGCTAAACTGATGGCTCCCTCTGAGAAACGACTTCAGGAGGTGCCGGCAAATTGCTCCCGGGTGAGCCTGGGATCTCGCCCTGCGACGGGGGATACTGGCAGGCCCCAGCCCCGGGGGGGGGACACCCTGTCTGTCTCCAGCCCCCGCTGGTGCCTGCCCCAAACTTTCATTGTTACAGAGATCCTTGTTCCCCTCCCATCTGCACCCAAATGTCCGTCATGCAGTAACACCCCTTCAGTGCCCGTGAGGCTCCACGTGCCAGCACGGACCCAGGGATGGCTCCTACAAGCAGCGACAGCCCCGGGACCCCCTCTCCTTCCCATCCTCCCCCCCGGCTGCACGGTGCCTGGCTGCAGCCACCATGGCCCCTCGCCCGTGTCGTCCAACCCCGTCCCCCTCCCCTGTCACTCCCCGCAGCGATCAGGGGTCCCTCCCCGGGAGCGCAGCGAGGGGGGCCCAGGAGCTCAGCCCCCACCTCCTCCATCCAACACCTCGCTCATGCGACCGTCCTTCCTTGCCGCGCTGAGGCTGCCCAAGGCCGGGCTACGCTGCAGAGCTGTGCTCGGGTCGGGTATTGCTGGGGGCAGCTGCCTTGTGAACGGGTGAGCTGCTTCGTTTTGCCTGTAACGGGATTCTCCGCAGCTCAGGGTGCAGGGAGACCTTTTCCTACGTGCAGGGGACCCTCTGGAGCCGCTCGCCGAGGCTCTGGGAGCGCCTGGAGATGCTCTGGGCTGTGCCCAGCGCTGCAGAGCCCTTCTCCTCTTCTGGTGCAAACGTAAACAGAGCAGCGTCCTTGCGGTCGTCTCCTCCCGACACAGATCTCGCATGAATCTGGGCTGAATCCAAATGATCTTATCTGTGGAGGAGAACGAGGATTTCCTACCGGCAGGCATTTTCGACTTCAAACCAGAGGCAGCCCCACGGGATGGGGGAGGTGAGGGGGCTCAGGACAGGGCAGGAAGCCCCCTCACCGTCCCCCTCGCCCAGTCGCCCCGGTTTGGTGTCGGGGGGGCTGCACCCCGGCCTCGCCCTCCCGCAGCCGCTCTCCTGGACAGAGGGACACCAGCCCCACAGAAAATCCAGCAAAAAGCCTCGGCGCAGGCCTCTGCTGCTGGGCCAGTCCCACTGGAAACAGGTTTTGTTAAAAAGGTTTATAGCAGCCAACACGCGCACGGCCGAGCTGTGCAGCCCCCGCCGCGCTCAAGGGGACGAGCCTGGAAAAATGCAGCCTGAACAGCGGGCTCCCCCCCCCCGGCAACGTGACCATGAATGCTTTACCTTGTTGCTGGCTTCTCCAACGGGGGAGAGGTGCTGAGGCCGCCGCGTTCAGCAAAGTCACACTGTCAGCTCCTGACATCGCATAGCGAAATGAGAGAAGAACGGGAAAAATAAAGGGAAAACCCCACAAAATGCACGCAATGACTGCCTGGAGGAGCTGCCCCCACCTGCGTGTGAGCAAAAGCACCGAGTGCCTGGGAAATCCTCCGCTTCCCACCACATACGGCCACTTACACCTTCTGCCCTTCTCCAGGGAGGAGCTCCTCTTGCATTCCCAGCCCGGACCTGGAAGTCTCCCGGTCCCCACGAGGCCATTTCTTATTCTGATTAAAAGACATCAGCTCCGTGTCGTGTGGTTATTTACCATCCTTCTCCCTAACAGCATCCTCACCCCAGAGATGCAACCTCTTCTACAGCGCCACGGGGCTGCCCCGTGGCCATCGCCTGGGGACAGCGTTTCCGTCACCTCCCGTGGAGCAGGGACCACACCAACGCCTGCTGAAACCGCACGGGGCCACGGCGATCGCTGGCGACGCAGCTCAGTGAGGGAGGGCCAGCGGCTGGATTCAAACCCCAGTGCTGGTACGGACACTGGTACCAGCACCGCTGGGGAGGGGAGAGCCTGAAAGCAGCTTTACAGCACAAATTTGCCGTCCCTCCTCTCAGCACGGCCGTGGATAGATGGATGCATCAGACCCTTTCAGAAGAGCTAAAGTACGAACACAGATTCTCCTTTTAAATCAGCAAATGTTTGTCTGGAATAAATCCAAACCAAGCAGAGGTTAACGCATTCCTGGGAAATACATTAAACGTAGCGCACACCCGTCTTCCCTAATGGAGCGCGGTGACGCTCCATCTCGTCCTGGATCACTTTGATAACCATTGGAAGTCATAGTGGACTTCACATTAATTTTCTCAGTAACAGGCATTTAGGTTCGATGCACTTAATATGGGAAGAGCGCGGTATGAATAAGTAATTCCCAGCCTAAACGCTTCATCTTCCCCAGCCAATTGGCGCAAAGCGAGGGGAGGGTGCGTCCTTTAAACCAGTAACTACTCATCGCACCTTCCACTGCACAGGAAGCTGCTGGAGTTGTGATAAACATGATCAATTAAACTAAGAACTATCTGGCTATGTGGTTTCCGGGAAACGGTGCCTCAAGCCAACCGCAGCTACTGCCAGCAGAGACAGCGTTTTAGGTGTTCTCCGGCTCCTGGAGCGGAGGTGGGAGTAGGGAAAGGAAGCCCCGAAAGCACCCGCTCAGGGGAGCACGGCTGCCTTACGAACGGGCAACACCGTGCCGTCCATTTTTAAAAATATTCCCGAGCTAAGCTCGCTGTAAACCTGCGCAGGGCCGTTCATCGCCGAGAGCCTCGCACCCCCCCAGCAAGGGAGGAGGCCGCTGACACCCGCCTCACGACAGCGGCACCCGTGCCCGGGCTTTGGCCCGCAGCCTGCAAGCCCACGTTCAGAAGACCCATCCCGCCCCGTCAGGCAGCCCGCAGGTTTCATCCACCTTCGGCTGGCCAAGGAAAAAGTTCCCCTTTGGCAGGCAGCGCCCCGGAGCGAGCCCGCCTGCCCAGCCCCGCTCCCGGACTGGCTCCCGCCGCTGTCTGTCGAGCGCCACTTCCCCTTTCATAAATCACGTTTTGCATTCTGAGCATGCGTCTCCTCTTCCATGCCATTTTTGTTTTCAGATAACCATTAGCTTAATTAATCAAGGGAAATGCATCATTTCTGATTGCCTGCTCTGCCAGCTAAGGCTGGGACAGCGGGGAGACGCTTCCCCCCAAACCATCCCTGGGCATCCCCCCTGGCACCCGCGCTCCAGCACCCTCGGCCGCCGCTGCCTCTGCCCAGCACTCGCACGGCCCCGGTGACGCGTAGAGTTGATTAAAACCCTCTTAAGATTCAGCACAGCTAACAGGCAAAACGCTGATTTTAATCACAGCGCACCTATTTCCGCTAGCTCCCCGCGCACATACAATCAGATTTCGGGGTCTCCATGCAGGCAGGCGAGAATCACAGGCGCTAAACACATGGCACGAGTTTCCATTGACCTTGGAGCATCGACTGAAACGAGAGATGAACCGAGCTGTCCGTACTGACCTCGTCCACGCCGAGAAGTTTAACCAAACAGCTGGGATGGAGCCAGCTTTCTGGCGGAAGCTCCCAGAAGCCGTTCCCACCGCTGCGGGAGCACGCCGCGTAGCAGACCTGAGCTACCCCGGACCAAACCCAACGTCTGCGACAACGGTGCCCGCCGAGGAGATCGTTCCACTCGGATACAAGCCTCCCAGGCTGTCCCGGCTGAGAAAATGGCATCCGCACGCTCAACGCTCGCTTTTCCTCTGATTTAACCCAAGCTGCCTCGGAAAAGCGCTCTGGCTCTGGCACGAGAAGATCTGTAGGCAACGCTTAGGCCGATGCAGCTCATGCAGGGGTTCCCGCTGAGGACCAGCCCCAGCCGATGACCCCTGGCTGGATGCTGCCCCACCTTCCCGCAGGTGCCACGTAATACTTTGGATTTAAAAAGGAACAGTTGCCAAGCCAACTTTTACATTTATTTAAATAAAACAAAGCCTGGAAAGGCTTCATTGTGGCCCAGGAGTGGGCGGCACGAGACGGAGGGGTTTAGTTTTGCTTTGGGAACAGCAGCGCCCGGACGGACAGACGCCGTGCCACGGCAGGAGCCAGGGGCCGAGCCGCAGGGTGCTACCCCTGCCCCGGGCTCTCGCGGGCAGCAGGGGCAACTCACCCAGGTCTTCAGGTAGCTCTAGTGCAACCGCAGGCTCCACCTCACCCAGACCAATTAATTCTGCTTCTCAGAAGCTGGAGGCTCTTGTCCACACACGTTAACGTGCCATCGACGCCAATGCTTCAGCTAAGGTCTCTGAAAAAGCAACTCCAGGCGAAAGCCCAAAGGCTGGCAACTGGGCCGGCTTGGCAAGCCCAAGATTCAGAGGGCAGTTACGGTAGGAGCGCTCGCCTCCGCTTGGGACCGTTCATAGGGGGTGCCGGGGGGAGCGGGGGCTGAGCGCCCTTGTCTCAGCCACATGCGGACGGGCTCCACGGGCACGCTGCTAGGTTGCCACCTTTGTGTGAGCCATTTTGTAAAGAAATATAGCCCTGCACTGCGTTTTCCGTGGACTCCAGCAATTATTAATCCAGTCGAGAGATGTCTGCAGGCGTATTTGTGGAATTTGGACCATCTTCCTTTCTGGAGAAGTTCAACTCATCGTCTAAACGCCGCCGGGGTGGGGGCGTCAGGCTGGGAACCAGCGATCGCCCATCCGCTGCAGCCACCTTCCCGGCCCGCGTTCCCAGCAGCCTTCCAGCCTTCCAGCCTTCCCAGCAGCCTTCCAGCCTTCCCAGCAGCCTTCCAGCCTTCCCGTCGCAGACCTCGCGCAGCCCGTTTTGCTCCGGAGAAGCACAGACTTGCCTCGGCACCGCGGGGAGCGGGGCACGCCGAACCACCGGCCCCCACCGGCCTTGCTGCCCGCCTGGGTGGCACCAGGAGAAAACGGGGCGCCCTCAGGCGCTGCGGGGGGGGCACGCTCTCATCCGCGCTTCGGGGGAAAAAGCCAGAGCTGCCTTCCTAGGTCGCACCTGGGAGCGGATTTTAACCTGCAAGCACCTCCTCCGGGGCACCCCAGCCCCAGCCTGCCCGCACGGGGACGCCTGCTGCGCCGTCCGTATGCAGTAACAAACGCACTCCGAATCCCGGTGGTTTTTGTAAAGGTTTATAGTCCTTGCAACGACTGCATGATACATTTCTTCCCCCATGACACAGCCCTCGGACCAGAGAGCGCTGCTGGCAGCTCGCGCTCCACCTCCCCGCAGCCGGGCTTTGCGATCCGATCTACACTAGCTGCAGAACATCAAATGCACTTTCAACATCTCCATTTAATATTTACATTCAAGCAATTAATAATTGGAAGCTTATAGTTTAGACATTTCTAATAGCAGCAATTTCTATAATAGCTTGTTTAGCTTTAGATAACGATTTTTTTTTCTTTTTTTTTGCACATAGAAACACCACATGTGTACAGTATCAAAAAATATATACCGGGCATGGTCCTGCGGGCCGTAAGGAGGGCAAGGGGACGAGACTAACAAATGCTGAATGGTTAAAAAGGAGAACAGAAAATATTCGTTTGATATAGTTTATAAGGTGATCTAGGGACTCCATAAATCTAGGCTTTATATTTCATTATATAAATACCTACAAATAAATATATTAGCGTGGCCAGCGAGCGACCAGCTTTCAGCTCAAACAATACATTTCAATAACACCACGTACAAACGGGAGCAAGAATCACTCGACAAGTTAGCACTGTTAAAATATAATACTATAACTCTGAGTAACTGGCGGGCCCCGTCCTCGCCCGTCCTGGCGCCCGCAGGTCCCGGGGCAGCCCCCGGCCGCGGGGGGGGGGGGAGCGGCGGCGAGGACACCCCGCGTGGCGGGGATGGCCGCCATGCCTGGCCCTGCCCCGGCGTCCCCTCGGCGGAGACGGCAGGCTCGGCCGCCGCGGCGTGGGCAGGGGGCACGCGGGCTCCGGGGAAGGGGCACCAGTACCTTAGAGGGAGGCTGCGGGGCCGGCGGCCCCGGGACGGGCAGGCAGCTCCCACAGGGAGCAGCCGCCATCCCACCTCACACCGTCACGTACTCCTTGAAGGTCACGGTCAGGCAGTTTGCGGTCACGTCTGTGATAATTATATTCCCAAAGAAGGGCTTGAATTCCTGCAGGGACTCGGCCTCCTCCTCCTCCTCCTCCTCCTCCGCGGCAGCCTCCCGGGGCTGTGGAGGCTCCGTGGCCGGTTTCTCGGCCGGTGCCGGCGGCACCTCCGGCTTCACCTGCGCCAAGGCCAGCTCGCCCTCCGGCCGCGGTTTCACGCAGCGCAAGTCTATGGGCTCGTCCAGGTCCGAATCCAGCAGGATGACCTCCGGCTGGGCGGGGGCAGGCGGCTCCGGCCGCTCGGGGGCCGGGGGGCTGAGGCAGGTGGGGGCACTGATGCTCCGGGAGGTCAGGCGCTTCTTGCCCGGCTCCCGCTCCGCGTGCGGCTCCGACAGGCAGCGCTTGCGCGCGCTGGGGCTGGAGAGGTTCAGTCCCATGGAGGAAGGGCTGTGCTCGCAGACGGGACTCAGGGACCAGGGCACGAGGTCCGGCTTGGTGGTGAGCTGCAGGGGCTGCTCCGCCGGAGGAAGGGGCAGCTCCTTGGCCAGGGGAGTCTTTCGGGGACTCTCCTTGAGCTCCGCAGGGGGCTGCCAGCCCTCGCCCTCTGCTTTGCTCAGGGCGTTGCTGCCCACCACCCTCTCCTCCCCCGGCTTCCTCCAAGCCTCCAGCTTCTCCTCCCCACCCTTCTTAGGAGTCCTCTCCTCCGCAGCCCGCTTCCGGGGCGGCTCCCCGGACTTGATCTTCACCGCCTGCATCCCGTTCTCCATGTACTTGCTCATGACGATCACAATGCGCCCATTCTTGTTTTTGTTCTTGACAATCTTCATCTTGCCCCCGAGGCCGTTGCTGGCCACCCTGTCCCTGGGGGGAGGCCCAGTACCACTGGACAGGTTCTTCTCAGCCCCGTTCTTGCTCTCTGCGGCGAGGTTCTTGACCGGGCCCAGCAGATTTTTGGCCGGGCCATGAGCCCACTTGTCTGGGTGGGCGACCAGGGGGCTCTTGTTACTGTCCAAGCAGGCCTGGCTCTGCGGCTCCTTGCTGCTGGGCTGGTAGTGGGGCTCGTACATCTTGGGGTCCGGCTGGTAGTGGTGGTGCTTCTTGCTGTTCAGCTGGTAGTAGTACTTCCCTTTGCTGTGGGACTGGTGCTTCATGCTGCTCTCCTTGCCGTTGGGCTGGTACTGGTGATGCTTCTTGCTGTTGAGTTCATACTGGTGCTGCTGGCTCTTGCCGGAGGAGCCGAGATCCAGCTTTGGCCTGTTGTCCACGGCAGGGTCCTGCAGCCCCGTGAGGATGTTCGAGCGGCGGGCGAAGGAGGGAAGCTGCAACACAAAGCCAGGGGCAGCGGTCAGCCGGGGCCGGCGAGGGAGGTGCCGGTGCTCTGGCAGGTGCCGAAGGCTCCGGTGAAGCCCCTGCCCCTCCAGCGGCCCTCGTTACGGACGCTGCATCACGGGGCGCCGTGTTCTCGAGCAGGCGGCCCCAGCCCACTCCAACGTACAGGCTGCGCATTGCTCCAGATTAATGAAGCAATGAAAAGAAGAAAAGCACCCTTCAATCAGCTGTCTGGGAACAGGGGCCAAGCAGGACCGCCGCTGCCGAGCTTGCGAGCAGCCTGCTAATGCCGCCCGGCCGCGGGCGCAGCGGCGCTGCCCTGCAGCCCGGAGGGGAAGGGGGGCTGGGGCCGCCCGATGAGCTCAGCGCTGGGGCCTGGGGGTCCCCGGGGCATTGCGAAGCGCCCGGGCTGCGCGCACGGCTCCTCAGCATGATGAAACCTGCTGAAAGCGGCTCCCCGGGGACGGGGCCGTGCCGCGCGCAGGCTGCCTGGGAGGTGCGGGGCCGGGCTCCACCGCGCATTTACCTGCACGACCAGCGGCTTTGGCTTGGGCCCCCGCTTGCGGTATCCCATCAGCTGCTCCTGCCGCTCCCTGCGGGAACAGAGAGTCACGGCGAGGCCCGAGCAGCGGCACGCGGACCCCGGGGGTGCGCCCCTCCCCGCGCCCCGGGCACGGCAGCTCCTGCGGCGCCAGTGACCCTACGCGGGTGCAGCGAGCTGGTGCGCGGGGGCGGCGGGAGGGGAGCCAGGGCCCCGCAGGTGCGGAGCTGTGGGCCGGGGGTCCCGCAGGAGGCGGCGGGACGGGGGGCACGGCCGGCCCGCTGAGGCAGCAGGCGCCTGGCGAGGCGACTTCCCCGCTCCCGCCTCCCCCCGCTGCAGCGAGGGGCCGAAGTTTACAGTTTGCGCCAAAATACTACAGGAAATAAATGCACGGAAAGGAAAAAAAAAAAAAAAAAAAAAAAAAAGACAAAAAAAAAAAAAAAAAA
>JADKXX010010834.1:0-86477 GCA_017310255.1 Butorides virescens | reverse complement strand
AAAAAAAAAAAAAAAAAGGGAAAGCAACCCTGCAAACCAGTATTAAAAGCATTTTAATCATTGCCTGCCTCACGGCTCCCACAGCTCAGCACCAGCTCCCGTCCTGTAGGTTTCTGCAGGATGTTCATCTGCTTGCTGTTACCGGGCTGATTGCACATGATTCGCAGTAATGATTGTAATGGTGGTGATTTTCTATCTCTTACCTTGCTCAGATAGCAGCAGTTTGTGAACTGATACGCCTTTCCCTTTGTCAACGCGAAAGAGGACACCTTATTTGAACCACATAAAATTTCCTAAATAAGGAAAGCAGGAAACGTGTCCAACTGCTGCCTCTTCTTGACTGGTTGGGGCATATCACAGGGATGAGAGAAGAAAAAGGGTTTCCAACCGAAAGAAATGGGAGCCAAGTGCTGCCTTTTAAAGCCAGGAGAGCAGTTGTTCGATACCATGCATTTCATTTACGATTTGCCTGTTCGCAGGGCAGGTCCGAGATGCGCAGACACGTGCTGCGGGCATCCTTCCCCCGCCACACACCTGGGCAAAAATTCGGATTCCTCTTGATCCGCAGCGCATCGCCCGCAGGAGCACTGCTCCCCTCAGCAGGCGGCCCCCGTCCCGGCGGAGGTGCGAGGAGCGGGCAGGCCAAGTGCGGGGGCTCCGGCCACCCCCATGCACCCGGCGGCCCAGCAAGGGCCTGATCCTGAGCGGGGGCTGCTGGGGTGCAGCTGTAAGACAAAACCTCTAACAGCCGGAGACAGATGGGCTTCCTGCAGGTGCTAGGAAGCATACCAAGGCAATTTCCCCTCAAATACTTGCTGGCCATGTTCCCTCCTACTACCCAGAGCTGACGTCTGTCTAGGTTTATTCTTTTCATCATTATTTATAAAGTTCTTACCCTGGAGACAGAGCCAGCTCTGTGGCAGCGCCTCAGTTGGGCTGGGTTCTGTCTCTCCAAAACACAAGATGCTCCGCTTCCCCTCGCCTCTTACCCCAGTAGCTCCCGCAGACCTGCGGTGTGTTTGCTATCAAGCAGCACTGATTACACATGCCATCATTTCTGATGTTGCTCATTAGTCTGTATCATTATTAGCAATTCAAACCAGCAATTCTTTTTCAGCTGTAATCCTCAAATTCCACCATGAAGGCTCCCAGGCTGCAGTTTGGGTGCTCAGCTTTTCCTCCCCTCTGCCCCAGCAGGGCCAGCGGTTCCTCCTGGAGCCCAAACAGGCCAGGAGCATGCCAGACCAAGCACCAAATAATAACAGAAAGTTAATTCATGAATAGTTACAGCATTTCCCTCAAGGCCGCTCTTGCAGGCGGCCAGGCACGGACTTTGCAACTCTCCTGCATGCCGGTGTCCTTGGAGGCAGGGGGAGGGCGCTGGCCCCATTCATTCCTACCTGGCCGCCCGCAGCCTTGGCCAGCTGGGCTCATGGATTTGCCCTCCTGCTTTTGTCAGCTCTGGCTTGCATTCGAAGTTGTGGCCAGTCTGAAAACTGGACTACAAGGGAGCCCTGGCTGAGGTCAACACCGTGCCGGAAAAAGACAAGAAAGAGGATGAATAGGTGGGCTTGGGAAAAAACCCACCCCGACAAACCCCAAAGCCACCCAGCCAATCAATAGGATGCCATGAGGTAAGATGCTCACAGTGAAACCCTGTTCCAGGTTGCCAAGGCAAATCTGTCAATAGAGTATTGAACAAGCAAATCTGACTTGCAATTATTGTCTCCCTCTAAACACAAGCTGCCCCTTTGCCTCGCAGTTCAAACCCAATGCTGGTGCCGAGCAGCTCAGCTATTGCTGGCCAGGGCTGTTTCCAAGTGGTGAGGGAAGCGTCAACTCTGCCGGCAGCGGGGCTGGAATTCACTCCAAGGTGTGCCCTGAAAACCCCCAGAGCATCCCCACCGCCTTCGCTCCTGCAGCCGAAGCGACACGCGCCCTGCCCCCAGTGTAACAGGCTTTCCAAAGCAGCAAAACCCTTCCCAACAAACTGTTCACTCCCCAAAGCTTCCAGTGGAACACACAGGACCACGGAGCACCCGAGAGTATTTTCAGGCACTGCTGCAGGAAGAAAACCAGCGCCCAGAGCACCCAGCATTTTGTAACGCTCGGGAAAGCGCCGTAAGGAGTCGGGGCACTCAAGGCTGGAGCTGTCAGTGTGGAGCAAGCGCGGTGGCCTCAAAGCCGAGCACAGCAGCAGGGTCTGGAGCTGCCACCACCCACCCAGAGGCAGCAGCAGCAGGAAAATCCAGAGGCAAAACCACCCTGAACTGGGTCATCACATAGGAATTGAAACGGCTGCAGTTGCTGCGGGGGCACGCAGGGCCACGTCAGGTAAATTCTCTTTTCTGGTGCTGCTGCCAGCGCACGCCGGGAGGGGCTGCCTGCAAACCCCCCAGGAATGAGGCGCTTGTCGGGAGCACACAGGGCGGTTTAACAAAGCACGACGGAGCCTGCTCTCACGTGGCCGAGGCGCTGCGTACACATGGCACCGTTAGCCAGAGCAGTGGGTTTGGGGGCATGGCTGGGCTCCCCCCTCACCCCTGGAGCCCCCCTGTGCAGAAGGAGGCAATGGCCCCGCTCTGCAGAGCCACGAGCCGGGAGGGTGGCACTGAACAGCAGGTTCCCAGGAGATTCCATCCCTTGGGGATTCAGATGGGAATAACCCCCCTGCCCCAGGGCCCTTTTCTGCTGTGCCTTCACCCCCAGCCTCAAGCGTGGGTGCCAGCGAGGGAGCCTCGGAGACCATCTGTCTTTAATCTTCTTAGAGTGAGGCAAGTCAGGAGAAATTCAGAGGAGAGCGGCACTGAAGTCCCTCTCCCTCTGGCTGTGACTCCTTCCATGGCACAGGGCTCAGCACCCGGCTGGGGGGAGCAGGTCCCGCCTGCCCCACGTCCCCAGAGCAATGCAGACTGCTGGGGACACCAGACAGTGGGCACCCGGGAAGCACCCCCACCCTGGGAAGGCAGAGGGCATCCCCTTGCCTGGTGGGAGCAGGATGGGGCGGGCTGCAGGTCTGGGAGATGGGAATCCCTTCCCCGGGCACCGCAGGGAGCCTGGCGCACATCACCGGCCTCATCCTGCCCTGCACCTCCTCTGCCATCCCCCTCAGCTCCTCCAGCAGCCCTGGAGAGGGCCATACTGGGAGCTCTCTTCCTCCTCTTATCACTTAAGCTGATGCTGTTCCTTGGCAGCTGAGTGTAATTATGAGATTTTCTCCATCAGAAAAGGGTCTGCACATGTGTCTCCCGACCAGGCTGCAATCCACTGGTGGCAGCAGCAAGGAGCCACTCAGCTGCCCCGCGAGTTGTGAAAGGACCGAGGTGTTTTGTGCAAGCTTTTCCAATCTTCTCCATCCATTGGAATCACAAAAACTTCCATCAAAAAATAAACAGTGCCAACACGCTGCGAGCCCCAGGCAGCTCAGCTTTCGAGCCGCTCCGCAAAATCAAACAAGAAGCTACTGGAGTCAGATTTAATTTTGGACACAACCCCCCCCCAAGTAAAACATATAGCACAAAGGCTCCTCTGCAACAAAAGCCACACAGGGAACACCGGCGTCCCGCACACGGGCAGGAGCTGGGATGGCTCTGGCTGGCCCTGGCCCAGGCATAACAACCTGGAGGGGCTCTGGGCTTTCCTGCCCTCTCCATCCTCCAGGTAGACGGGAGCGGCGCTGCCGCCTGCCCTGCACCGCTGCGTGAGGAAGTCAGAGGCTCCAGGACGTCTTGCTGAGGGGAGCAGGTTGGGGTGGGGATTGGGGAGGTAGTTTGGAAATGCCATCAACAGAGGCACTGGGAAGAAATTATCCTCTGTGGCTTCCCAGGGTTTCCAGAGGGCTTTTCCCCTGACGTGACTCTCCAGCACACCCGAGAGGAGAACAAGAAATTCCCTTTTTCTCAGGAGCTGCTGCTCATTTGACACCAGAGGTGCAACGATGAAAGCCTCCAGGATGCTTCCACCATCCCAGCAAACAGAAACCCGGCCTCCGATCGCACTCTTTAACGAACAAACCCACCAAACTACTCCTAATAAAGTGAGTCAAAGCACATACCTCCGGGAGGGTCCTAATCCCTTTCTAGGAAGGCAATCTCAGGTTTGTATCTAGTACAAGCAAAGTCTTGTCCCCGCAGAGGAGTCGCCGGGCTGAGGGGCTGCCCCGCGCAGTCTGATGGTGGGATGGGGCGGGTGCCGCAGCCGCGCTGCCGGAGGGTTGAGCAGAGCTTCCAGGGATGCGTCGCAGCCGGGGCTTCTCGGGTACCTGCACGGGCAGCCAGGGAGAGAGCTTCGCTGGAAGGGCTGTGGCTTGGAAACACGACAGCATCATCTTGACATTTCAGCAATCAAACTCAGAGAAGATTGGAGCAGCTCTACCTGGAGCTTCTTTTAAAAGCATCACCCTTCAGAGAACGTTAAACACTGGGAAAACCAGTCCCAAAAACATCCTTGGGAGATAAACCACGACCTGGACCTCCGCAATAACGCACACTGCTGGAATTGCCATAAGCAGCCAAACCTGATTCCTCCACCTCACGTGGCCGCCAAGCCAGCTTGGTCTGCCCACGGGGATGCCAGCACCGGCCCCTGCTCACCCCACGCCAGGCTGCTCCTCCGACCCACACGCTCGTCCCCCTGGAGCAGGGGTGGCCCCGTGCCCGCTCCTCCCCGCTGAGCCTCCAGGCCCCTGGTGCCACTTCTCCCTCCCAGGCAGGAGCTGGGCTAAGCCCCGGGAGGAAGGGCTGGGCTTTTGGGGGCACAGCAAGCCCCAGGCACCCAGAGGTGCAGTCTGGCTGCCTCGTCCCATGCACAGACTCTCCCAGCTCTCACCCACACAAGCAACTCTTCCTAGCAGGGACAAGGACCTGTCAGGCCTCCCCCAGCTGCAGAGGAAGCTGAACTGGCCATGCCAAGCTATTTAAGCACAGCGACTGATTGATTGATTGATTGATTGATTTGCTAAGGTTACAGCTGAGGAGAACGTGCCTGCACCCAGGCGCTGCCATGAGCTGCCTGGGAAGGGGAGGGTGACGGGTCCATGGAGAGGGGCTGCCGGCACACGGGGCGCGGGGAGGAGGGGGGGAAAGGGAAGCAGGGAAAGCTGCAGCCCTCGTATGCTGGGACCTGTGCTGCGGGTGCCATGCAGGCTCCTGGCAGCAGAGCTTTTATCTCCGTGCTCTGCACCGTGCGGGGGCTCTGCTCCCACGGCCGCCCGGTAGCGTTTGTGCAGCGCCGGGCACCGCCGAGCTGCAGCTCCAGCTCCCAGCCGCTGCCGGGGCCGGCTCCTCCGGCAGAGCGGTTGGGCTCCGTGCGGTGCTGATCCAGACGCACACCCGGGGCTCCCCTCCCCGTGCAGTGCGGCGATGAGATGGGTAATTGCCCACAGACAAAAGTCGTAATTACTGGTGTGGGCTGGGACAGCTCCGGGAGCTGCAGGAAGAGGAGCAGGCGAGGGCCTTGCCAGCACACGTCCCGCCCGACGGCCCGGCAATGGCACGTGGCAAAGCGCTGGCGGCTGCGGCAAATTGCCCGTCCCTTCCCGAGCGCGGCAGAGCTGAGCCCTGGGCTGAGCTGCTGCGAGGACTGCGGACGCGGCCAGCGATGGGGGCCGTCGGACTCTGCAGCTCTGGGGGCTCTGAAGCACCCGGGGGCCCTTTGGTGTCCCCAGGGCTGCAGCGTCCTGGCCGGTGGCACCGCGAGCTGCGGCTCCCGTTGGCACGTGGCGCGGTGGCTGGGCAGCGAGTGGGCTTGGGGCTGCGCTCTTGGGCCTCTCCTTACGCCAACGGCCACGGGATCCTTGCTCCAGGCACAGGGCTCCCTTGGGAGCGAGCTGGGAGCTGCTGGGATGGATCCGGCAGCCGTGCCACGGACGGAGAGACCCAGCAGCCGCACCCTGGCCGCGTGCTGCTGCGCGGGAGCGAGGGGCTCCGGCCCCTGCGCTTCTCCCCTCTGGCAGATCCATCGCTGGCGCCGGGCAGGCACCAAATGCTGCGTTTGGCAGAGGCGTCTCGGTTTCGAAAGGGCGCTGCTGGTTCACACCCGAGCAGCGAGGCCGGGGGGGTCTCGCCTGCGTGCACGCCGCTGCCGTGTGCAGGCAGAGGGAGGAAGCGTGCACGGCTCTGCGGTCGGGCAGTTTCCATCCTCCCTGCACCTGAGCGAGGCAGCGCTGCAGCTCCCCGGCAGCTCCTTCCTTCCGCCCCGCCGCGCCGCGCCGCCAGCATCGCCCCGGCAGGTTCAGCCGGAGCCCGCGGCTGATTGCAAGACGACTTCACCAACCCAGTGGCTGCCCTGACACTTTATCCTCTCAGCAGATTACACCAAGTATTTATGTTTTCAAAGGTTTCGGAAAGATTTACTGGGCATGCCGTCCGCCCTCCGTGCGCTGCGCTGTCAGCGGAGAGCTCTCTGCTATAAAGCTGCTTAGTCCAACCCAAGCCGAACGGCGTTAAACCCATTAGGGAGTGCACGTTTGCCTGGGGGTGGGAGCCCATCTGCATCCGCGGGGCAGGAGCCCGGGGGGTCGATGGCCTCAACCCCCTCTCCCAGGGCGGCCGCTGGCCGTGCGTCCCGCAGCGTGGGGCTCCGCTCCTGCCGACCTGCGGGGCTCCAGCACCCCCACCCCGTGCGGGGTCACCCCACCGCTGCAGGCAGCTCAGCCCCGGGCCTGGATGCGATGTGCACGGCGCATGCGTTCCTTGAACCCAACGCCTGATAATCTGCAAGTGCGTCGTGCATTGAGCGGGGCAGAGCGGGCGCTGGGCTCCTGGCCGCCGCCGCTGTGGGTGCACTGGTTTACACCAGGCTTAGGAGACTGGGAACAGCCACGCAGGAGCTGGGTGAGCACCGCTGGGGAGACGCAGACTGGTCGCTGACTGGTTAGACTGGCTCCTCCAACCTCTGCCCCTCCTTGGACTACCTGTGGGTGGTTATATGGAGCTGAGGATTTGCTAAGGGGCTCAGATGGGATCCTGCACTGCTCCTGCCTGGTAGAGAGGTCCTGGCCCCACAGTGACGTTGTCCTGGGCTCTGCGGGTGCCGGTGCCCGACCCTCAGATGCTTTTTTATGCTGAAAGTTCAGGTGAAGGCGTTGCAGGCAAGACTTTGCAATTCATGCATGGGAGAGTGGCAAAGCAGCACGGTGAGAGCAGGGTGCTCCCACCCAGAGCCCCGCAGCCTGAGAAACACCCACGTCAGGGACTGCTCTGGCAGGGGAAGCCTCTCCACGGAGTCCTCTCCTTTTGCTTGGGATATTTTAAAGGGAATGATGTCTTCTCAGCAGCGGGATGGCAGCTCCATGGGAAGGCTGGGCCCCTCCGGGCGCCGTGTCCCCAGAGGGAGCTGCCAGGCTGGCACAAGCACGGTCTCCCAAACGGGACGCGCTGTTTTCACCTGAGCAAGAATCAGCCCAGGCTGGAGGAGAGGAGCCCAGCGTGGCTGCAGGGGGCACCGGCAGCGTCCGGGCAGCAGCAGCGGTGCTGTGAAAGGTGCTCAGCACCCTGCAGTGCTGAGAGTCACCCACAGGAGAACGGCAGCGGGCGATTTGGCTGTGGGAGACCTTGGCACGTCCCGGGAGAGCGGGTGGTGGGTGAAGGGACGGAGCTGCTGTCCCTCAGAAGGATGGAGAGGTCCCTGCTTGTGCGGGGCTGAGCGGGGCCGTGGCTGGGCTGGGGACTGTTCCTTGGAAAGCTGCAGACCATCTCCCTTTTCACTTCCCCTTCTCTCGGGCCAGTTTGTGCCCTGGGCAGCTATTTTTAGGCTGCCCCTCGCTGTCTGGTTTCCCCTGGGGATGCTGAGCAGGTTCTGGGAACTCCAGCTGTCTCTTGGGCAGCGCGAGAGATGCTTCGCTTCCTGGGCTGGCTCCTGCGCTCCCCGACACCTGCACCAGCCCCGCTGCCCTCCCGCAGCCGCCCCGGCACGGGGGAGCCCCCGCACGCCCCTCGCCAAGGCCGGCAGCGCCAGCGCTCCTGGGGCGGGCAGGACGGCCTCGTCCGGGGAGGGGGGCGTTGAACTTCACCCCAAGTGCAATTCCCTGCTCCAGGGGTCTTCTGGGCTTTGTCCCTTGTGGTTGCTGCAATCCTTGGGGTGCACACGAGGGGTTGGGGCGAGTCTGGGACAGCATTCGGGACAGCTCTCGCTGCCGTGTGTGCGCGCTGGCTCCGTGTCCCCAGCACCGTCCGAGGGCAGCTCCGGCCGGCGCCAAAAAGCCCCCCCAGTGCCTGGGACCCAAGGGAACACCGTGCTCCCCCCCCGTCCCCCTCCTCGCCACCCATCACCCAGCGGCGCCGGCCCCAGCTGAGCAGCCGGGCGGTTTTTAGGTTGACCACGGATCTTCACAGGAGAACTCTGCGCAGTGGGGAGCTCCACCAACCCGGTGGAGGAGGAGGTCGAGAGCTCTTGCTGGGAACACGCTCTCTGTTTCTAGCCACAACGGGGACAATTTCAAGTTGCAGGTGTTGGATCCGGTTGGGTTCCCCTGCGATGGATTAAGGAGCTCCCCCAGCCCGCGGGAGCATCCTGCCAGGTTGGCAGCACAGGCTGCAGGCAGGGCTCTGCCACTGCCCTCCTCAGTTGCTCGCTGGGATAAACCCCTGGCGCTTTGGGGCTCAGACAGTCTCAGGCTTCCAGCAGCTGGGAAGAGTCAGGAAAAGCCGAGAAAGGAGCCAAGCAAAGCAGCTTTGCCGCTTTGACCAGCAAAGAGCAGCAGGGCCGTGTGTGAGAGCAGGGAGGAGACAGGAGAGCGTTGGCCTGGGGAAGGGCTGCGCTTCCAGCCTGGGTCCGGGGGCTCTGATGAGGCTGATGGTCCAGCCAGGCCGACGGGGCCGCAGGGTGTGTGGATGACTGCAACGCTGATTCATGGAGCTCTGTCGTTAAAAACCACAGCCACTGTCCTAGACCCCGAGGATTTACTGCCCACAGCCAGGAAACACAGCAAATGCAGCTCCCTCGCATGGCTCCCGCTGGAGGGGACAGCCGGGGACCCAGGCGCGACCGGGGGCTCAGTCCCAGGCTGCCCCTTGCCACAGCCTTGCCCGGGCACCCCCTCCCGCCCCTGCTCCCTTTTCTGCCCCGACGTCCGTGCTGAGCCCACGCTGGGTTCCTGGGCCCCTGGCACGGCCAGCGCTGACCGGGGAGGTCTCACGCTTGTCCCAGCCCGTGACAACCCGTGGTGGAGCCCAGGCTCGGCTCAAGCCTGGCTGGGTCTGAGACGGAGGCAAGGAGCTGCTGGAGCCCCGCGGTGACGAGGCAGCGAAGGCAGCTGGCAGGAGGGGTGACACGGTGGGGACAGTCGAGTCATTTGGTTTCTGACACACCCCGTGCTGCTCGGCGCGGCACACCCTTTCCTCCAACGGGGGGCCCAGCTCGCCCGGCCGCAGGCTCCCCGCGAGCCCTGCCTGGGTACTGGGCGAGAGGAGGGTTCCCAGGGCTGGCGGTGCCGGCCGGCCCCTCATCCCTGCCCGATGGCAGCTCATCCGTCCCCTCGTCCCTGCCCGATGGCAGCTCATCCATGCCCTCGTCCCTGCCCGATGGCAGCTCACCCCTCTGCAGAGCTGCGAGCCAACCCGGGGGGGGTCTGTGCCCAGGCTTGGTGCCAGCCATGCCACGCCGGTCTGGGGCATGAAGGGCTGCAGGGCTCGTGTGGCTCGGGGGGGACCGGGAGGTGCAAAGCGGCATGGTGCGCGCCGGCAGCCCGGCACGGGGTGAGCACGAGGTGGGGATGCAGGGCTGTCCAAGGCGGGGATGGGGGGGCTGCGTGGGGCAGGGATGGGGGCTGCGTGGGGCAGAGGGATGCAGAGCTGCAGGGTGCTCGGGGAGCCCCCAGGCGAGCGGGGTGCTGCCGACACGGGGCGCTTTGCGGCTCAGCCCCAGCTCGGGGGGGGCCATGCGGGGCAGCCCCCGGCGCCGCCCGGGCCAGCCCCAGGGAGGCTCCCAGCGCCGCGTTCCCGCAGCCCATGTTTGGGCCGCGGCTGCAGCAGGGCCATAAAAGGCAGCGTGGGGAGGGTGCTGGCGCTGAGCCCGCTGCATCGGGGCCGCCGCGCTGGGGGCGTCCCGGGGAGCCGCCGCCGGGAATTGGGGCTGGGGGCCGGGGCTGCTCCTGGGGCGGTGGGGCTGCCCCGTGTAGGGGATGCTCTGGGCTTCCCCCAGCCCGTGGCTGCCCTGCAGAACAGCCTGCGCCCCGCTGGCCCCGGGAAAGGGCCAGGCAGCCCCTGTCCCCGTGGGCAGGCCCCCACCCCGACACCCAGGGGTGCCCAGGGTGCTGGGGGGCGCGTCCGGCTGGTCCTGTGTGGGCACAGCCCGAGCCGCAGCCGTGCCCCAGCTGGTCACACCGCCCCGGGAAGGGGCTCCCTGGCTTGGTCTCAAGTGCCCTCCCCAGGGCTGGGGAGCCAGGCCCTGCTCTTCTCTAACGTCGTCCTTTGCGGAGTGGCAGTGGCAGGCCATGGCACAGGGGGGGTGTCTGCAGCTGCGACGAACTCGGGAGGTGTTGCAGATGCCAAGACGTGGGAGTCAGAGGGACCAGGAGAGACTGGCATGGGCTGGAAGCACGGAAACGAAATCCAGGCTGAAGCCACACTGCTAATCCATCCTGGGGGATGCTTGGGGGCGTCTCGAGGGGGAGATGTTGGGGCAGGAGCAGCAAGCTCGAGAGCTCCTTACGCATTGGGGTGGCAGAGATGGTGGTGGCAAACTTCATGCAAGTGTTTCGGCTGAACCGAGATGATGCAGGACCTTCTGGAAGGCAAGCTGAGGACCAGAGCAGGGATGTGTTCAGTGAGCTCAGGTCCAGCAGATGCGCAGTAAATGCAGTCAAACCAGCCAGCGCTGGGGGTGATAATGGGGGAAAAAAGGGGACGCAGTGAGATTTTGGGGTGATGCAGGAGGACTCATTCCCTCCGGGGACTTGCTCCAGCTGACCCCGGGGACGTCCTTACCGGCAGGGATTGAAACACCGACCAAAGCCCAGAACAGCAGAGCTAGGCAGATAACAGCCCCACCAGAGCCGTGGCTAGTTTATGAGGGAAGCCCGAATATGCTGTGGTGCTGCTGGCCGGCCGGGGCGGGTGTGAGCCAGCCCCGAGGAATGTGAGGAAGATAAACAGTGAGGAGGAAGGGTGATTCCCCAGGTATCGGGGTGGGCACCGCTGAGCAGCAGGGCAAAGTGTGAAGCTTGGAAAGCCCGGGCTGTGCATCGGGACGTGCTTCCAGCCGGCAAGGTGGACGGGGTGGGGGGACTCTCCCCAAATGGCATTTATTGGGGTCTTTCAAGTTGGGTTGGGCAGAGGCTGGAAGGGTCCCCTGGGACAGCGCTGCCGGTGCTCCCGGGCAGTGGCCAAGAAGGGCCGTGGCGACAGCCGTGCCCTTCCCAAACCGTGCCCCCTGCGCTCAGCTCAGGCCCCCGTCCCAGCACACCCAGCAGCTTCCTTGCTCCTGCTTCAGCTTGCAAGGGGGGTTTGGTGAAGCAGGCTTGTCACACTAAGCCCAGCTGCAGCCATTTTAGACCTGGCATTACACAAAGTAAAGTAAATCCCCATTAACGGGCCCTCCCCGCACCCCACGTGTGGCTGCTGGGGGGTCTGGGGGCTGCAGCCCCGGGCCAGCAGGCGCAGGGGAGACGGCCGCCTGCGCCCGCTCAGCCCCCCGTGCAGTGGAGGACATGGGGCTGGTTCTGCTCCTGCCTCGGCTTTTCCTTCTGTACGCTCACACTGTTCGTTTCCCGTCTGAACGACTGAATTAAGCCCGGTAACAATGGGCCATCGATTATCCCATTATATTTCCATCGGGCCTGACTTCACAGCTGGCTCCTGGAGGGGCAGCACACGTGGCCTTGGCAGGGGCTCGGTGCAAACAGCCCCTTGCTCGGTTCTGCTCTCCAGAGCCCTGAGCCCGAAGTGTGGGCACCCCAGTAACGCTGGGTCCAGGGCCCCGCATCAGCCGTGCCCCATCCTCCGGCAGGGGCGGCGCGGCAGAGCCCATGTGCCGGCCCCTGCTTCAGGGGAACCTCCCCATCCCCGGAGAGCTCCTGGGGCCACCCCAGCTCTGGCAAGCTCGGGGCTTGCCCCAGACATTTGCACGGGCCTGGGGGCCGTGTCCTCTCTGCCCCCTGCTTTCTGCAGGGCTGTATCCCCTCCCAGGACCCCCTTCTCCCCTCGTTGCCTCCCCCTGGACAGCCACAGCAGAAGCACTGCCTGCCTCTTCCTTTCATGTGTGTTGCATATGAAGCCCAGGAGAAGCCAAGTGATGGGGTCCCGTGGGCCCTTTCATCCCATCCCATCCCATCCCATCCCATCCCGTCCCGTCCCGTCCCGTCCCGTCCTGTCCCATCCCATCCCGTCCTGTCCTGTCCCATCCCATCCCATCCTGTCCTGTCCTGTCCCGTCCCATCCCATCCTGTCCTGCCCCGTACCATCCCATCCCATCCCATCCCATCCCATCCCATCCCATCCCATCCCATCCCAACCCGTCCCATCCCGTCCCATCCCATCCCATGCAGGAGAACAGCCCCGAAAGCACCAGGTCTTGGCTGGCCGTTTCTTCCTGTGTCACCAATTTCAGTCTTGCTTATTCCGAGTCTTTTTATTACCCGAACCGCTGACGAGTGATTTTTCAAGAGCAGAAAGGTCAGCATCTGTGGACCCTGATCACTGCCCCGCGGTGCCCACCCTCCGGCAGGGCTCGGCTCTGCCCCACACCTCCGTGATGCCTGCGAGCATCCAGGTGCCATGGAGCATCCCTTCCAGCGGCAATTTGCAGGAGAAGGGCTGGGCCAGGCCATGTTTGTGGCAGCAAGGAGAGGGGTGGGGACCCCGGGGTGCTCCTGGGTGACCTGGGCAGCGCCGTGTGGGGTGGCAGCCCAGGGAGCCCCCCCTGCGTGGGGCTGCGTCGCTCGCCCGCTCCCCGTGTGCGGCTGCTGCTCGCGGCGGGGGCTCCAAACCAGCCCAGGGGAGCCCTGACCCCGCGATGCTGCCTCTGCACAGGGATGCTTCGCCTGCACATCTCCTACCTGCGTCAGCAGCTGAATTCCCTGCTCTCATTCCTGGCTCTGGCAGCTCCTTAACCCTTTCCTGCCGAGCACACCGCCTTCTTGGAGCTCGCGTCGCGGTGGCTGTGAGCCTCTGGGTGCAGGCTGGCTGCGGGAGCTGGGCCTGATCCTGCTCCCACACGCCTGCTGGAGGGGCCGCAGCATCTTCCAGCTTGGGGGACCTGCTCCACCCTGTTGCACCACGAAATGCCCTCCCGTGTTTTGCTGGCCTCGGAGGGCTGGGGTGCACCCCAGCGAGGTGACAGCAGCGTTAGCCAAGCGATGGTCCTTGTGCAAGGTCTGCTCGATGCAGGGGAATTGCCACGAAGGGACTGGGGTCCCTCCGGAGCCCGGCTGGACGTGCGGAACTGCCCGTGGCTCCTGGGGGCCGCGACTGACCCGGTGGTGCCAGGAGTGCTCTAAACCCCGGGCAGAGCACGGAGACAGCTCAGGCGATGCAGTAAAAGGGACCTGGTGTCAGCTGGCACTTCTAATGGTGCTTTTTGTCAACTGGAAGAGATTCTCCAGCCGCCCCCAACCCTCCACCGCGCCCAGGTACGCTGGGTCCCTCCGAATTCAGCCGGCTGCAAGTTCAGTCCCCGCCAAAGCTCCTGCTTCGTGTGGCAAAGCAGCCGCGGGGACCCTGAGAAGGAGCAGCCTGAAGACTCCTCCTGGGATTTTTGATTTTCTTTGGCTTGGGTTTGTCTTTCAGGAACCACAAACAAGTTGAGCTGCTTCTGCCTGCGGCTGGTGTTTGACGAACCTTGGCGGTGGCAGAGGCAGCTGGGAGGTGGCTCAGCCGCCGGGGCCGGGCGGTGGGCGGTGGGCGGCGGGCGCCCGCCAAAGCCCTCGGCTCTCCGGAGGCTTCTCAGCTGCTTTCAGGCTTTGGAGGGGTCAGCGTCCCGCAGACACGCGGGGCTGGGGTTTGCTGGGTCCTGCCTGCGCTCAGCCGAGATAGTATCTTGCCTTTTGCAGGCTTACACAACACAGAAAAATAGTCTAAAAATCCAAAATCTAAACCGGCCGTCCCGGGCACAGCGCTGGGAAGAGCCGCGCTGAGGGATGGTGGCGAGGCTCAGTGTTTTGATTTTGCTTTGGTCTTCTGCTTTTTGTACCACTGCACCACGGCACGTCTCTATTTATTTAATTTGCAGAGATGCCAGCCTGCTGAACAGAACAGAGCGGGCTTGCAAGGGGAAATAGAGGGAAAAAATCCCCAACCCCCTTTGCTATTCCCTTCCCATGAGATTGGCGGGGGCTTTGCTCTAAAGGTGAGCTGCAGGCAGCGATGGGTTTGGAAACAAACCACCAAAGCCACGAGGGTGGGCAGGGATCCCCCTGCTTCCCGGGGGCCGGGGGCTGAGCCCAGCCTTCCAAGAGGGAGAGAAGGGGCTGGGGACGGTCCCTGCCCTGGGGACGACTTGTCCTGAGGCCGTGGGTGAGAGCCCGGTGTAGCCCCTGCCCTGCTCGCCACGCCTGGCCGGCTGCTGGAGAGCTCAGAGGCTCACACGGCCAAAATCCGCTCGCTGGAGAAATTCTCCAGCACCACCTATTTCTATCCATCAGCTGTATTTCCTTTATCAGTTCAAGCATAACTTTTATTTTCACTACCCCCAGGCTGAAGCACATTTGCCCCCCAAGGACCGGTGAGGGACGTTCCAGCCAAGCTGGTCCCAGGGCCCGGGCACCCAGCCCCGACGAGGAAAGCCCTGCAGGTCGCCTTTAGCAAGTGACCCGGGCGAAAGCTCGGTGCATTCAAGCATCTCGCCCCAAAACCAGCCCAGCCCGTTGGGTTCATTACCGAGACTTGCTTCATGACAACATTACCCAAATATTTTCTTATTAAAACCAGCAGCATCCAAACACGCCCCGCTCCCCGCCTGGCAGGTGAATGCGCTCTTACAAAACCGGGCTGGAGGAGCCTCTCCAAACCGCGGCATCTTCAGGTAGTTCTTAAAATAGGAAACTGTCTGGCGGCTGGCGGAGGAGCCCAGGGCTGAGCGACTCAGCACCCCGGGGTGCCCTGCCCTGCCGTGAGCCCCGGCTCTGCCCTGGCACCCACCGCCGCCGCTGCGGCATCCCCTCGCCCTGCGATGAGCTGGCGTGGCTGTCTGGGGAGGGCAGTCGCTGGCCTCAGACCTCGTGCTGCCAGAATGAGTCCTACGGGCACATCAAGGCAAATGCCTGTGGACAGGTTCAGCAGATCAAGTCTTTTTAAACTGAAAATTTTGGCCTTTTTTTTAACCCGTCTGAGGCTGGCGCTGCGGTCCTGGAGCTCCTGCTGCATGCCTGGGCGCGAGGTCTCAGCAGTTAAAGCACCACACACACCGCCTGACCACTGCAATTTCCAAACTACAGCATCAAAATTGCCTAAAAATTGGGTTTTTTGAAGCAGAAACCCTACGAAACGTGAGGAAGAGTCCGATTCCCTGGCCACAGAGGCCACCAGTGCAGCCGCGGGGCACGGTGGCCGGGAGCAGCGGTGATGGCCCCCGGCTGCGAGGAGCGGGCAGGAGAGAAGCTCTGAAAAGATCCTGCTTTGTTCTTAGAAAACTTCACTCGGTGGAGGAGGAAAATGAACCAGGACTGCAGGCACCCGCTGTAGGGGATGCGGGACACAGTGAAAAGCCTGGCCTGGCAGCGGGCACGGCCGAGGGGAGGCCAGGGGCCAGAGCCCAGCTCTGTGACCTGGGCAGGTTTTGAAGCAGGGTAGCCCAGACCTTCACAGCAGAACTATTTTTCAAAGCCCTTTTTAAGCTCAGACTAAGAGAGGGTTGCCTTTCAAAACCAGAAGAAGGAATGAACTCCATTCAAAGAGCAGGGATCTTTGAGTGCTTGGATGCTGCTGAAGCCCTTGGCTGAAGAGCAGACTGCAGCAAAATTGGCCACAGAAATATTTAAGGAGCTTCCTCTTAAATTTCCAGCCTTACAGTTAGAGCAACCTGGTTCTGGAGCAGCCTATGGGGAGAGGGGAAAGCGGGGGACCCGGCAGCTTTTGGGGTGCGACTCAGCCTGGGGAAGGGCTGGGCAGGGGGCTGAGCCTGGCGCTGCCGGGGGCTCCCCCCAGCCTCCGCTCTTCTTCCCAGGTGGTGGGAAACCTCATCGTGCCCTCTGTTTCTGAACGTGTAAAGGAGAGCAGTAAACGGCGTGCGGAGCCTTCCCCGGAGCGCTGGGCACACGCGGGGCAGGGCCGGGCCAGCGCCCTGGAGCGGGATGTGACCATGAACTACAGCCGGGCTGTTCTTGTGACCCAAGCGGAGAGACATGGGGATTAATCAGCCAGCCCACGGGGGACAAGCTAACTTGGGTTTTAAATTCTTTGGTGCCTGTAATAACTCAGGTGAGTCTCTTTGTTCTCGCGAACTGTAATTTCTCTTTTGACAGGCAGCGTCCCTTGAACACAAGAGCCAAACAGCCGTGTCCAAACACACCCGCACCCGGGACGCCAGCCCGAGCCACCCCGGCTGCCCTCCCTGCTCCAGTTCGCACAGGCCAATGCCCCCCCAGCGCCGGAGGCTCAGGCAGCATTTGCCTGAGCATCGCTGCCCCGCCGCCGCTCCAGGGGCGCTGGCCGCCCGCCTGCTTAACGCTGGGGACAAACGAAGCCGTTCCATCCATCCCTCCCGTGCGGCCACGGCCACGTGCGGGGCGGCTGGCTGCCTCCTCCCGGCCCCGGGACGGCGCAGGGCCCCGCTCCTCCCGTGCCCAACAGCAGCCCAGGCACCGCGGGACGGGATGCGGGCGGGCGGGCATGGCCCAGGCCCCGTCCCAGGAGGGGCTGGGCTGTGCAGCTCACCCCCTCTCCTTGGCTTTCCAGATGCAGGTGATGGGGTTCCCCACTGGGATCACAGATGTAGTGTTACCACGGCCAGGAGCAAGGACTGTTTTCTTTTTTTCCCTGCTCGCCCCGCTCCCCTTCCCCCTGGCAGAAGGATGTGTCAGCTCCAGGCCGAGTCTAAAGAGGCTTATGCTGACTATTTACCTTTGCAAGGGTCTATTTTTGGCTGCTCAGCTGCAGCTAATTCAATGAACAGGGCAGCGATTCAGGAGAGAAGCCACATGAGGGTCATTGTTTCTCGGATCCACTTTACTGCTTCGCAGGGGCCAGAAGCTTTGCTTCTTTTTTTATTCCTTGTTTTTTTTTCAGATGGCAACGAGTGTCACAAAGTAAAAAGGGATCTTGGGGATGGGTCAGAAGGACCTCAGAAGCCCGCTGCCCTGTCGGGTGCTTGACTTGTTGCCTTTCTTTCACTACGGAGGAATCCCAAGGTTGCCCTGACCTTATCCCAGCTGAGGCCAGAGGGCTCCAGGGTGGCTCCATGCACCCTCCTGTCCCCACACCTTCCACCCAAAACGAGCCTGGAAGCTTGTGGATATCCAGTGTGAATTTAATAATGGCACTGGGAGTTAATGAACGGGCTGAGACTGGAATCAGGTCACCCGGGACGGGACCGCTGCTGGTGAACAGGGAGCAGCCGGGGTATCAGCTCGGTCTCTTTGCTCCTCTGGCGATTGCAAAGCGGGGTTCGGTGTCTGGCAGGAGCTCGGGGAGCTCCTGAGGGTGAGCACAAGGGTTGCTGTTGTAGAAAGGCACCTGAAATCTGCTGGCAGTGGGACCTGCAGGGGACAGCAGGCACAGGCGAGCTGGCCGGGGGGCGGCAGGCACGCTGGTCCCGGGGACGCGCTCCCCCGCAGCTGAGCACCACTTCAAAGAGGCAAACCCAGCTTTTTCCACGTGCTGGAAAACCACAGAGCAGAGTCTTTAACTAAACAAATCCTGAGTGATTTCCACCTTGCCGAATGACATTTTAATAGTGGAAAAATAACGCTAAAAATTATCAACTTTGTCTCTTCCTATTGTCTTTTTGTGGCTGGGAACGACTGCAGCAGCAGAACCAGCTCTGGATCTTCTGGTGGGCGTTTGCCGGTGCCCCCCTGCCCGCTGCAGGCAGCTGCGGAGCCAAGGTGGGGTCTGCCCCGTGCCCGGAGCCCGGCAGAGCTGCCCACGCGCCGGCCGCCCCTCGGCCGCGCTCCCGGGGAGGCACCCGGCTGCGGTGGCGCTGGCAGATGGGCCACGGTGGTGCCAAGGCGTCGCAGGTGGCAGCCGGCGGTGCCTGGCTCCTGCTGTCCCCACGGGGAGCTGGCGCCCGCCCGCGTGCCGCCGCACCGCGCTGCGGGAAGGTGCTTCTGGCGTTTTCTGACCCCGATTCAGCCACCGCCGCTCAGAGCTTGCATCTAGATGAATACATCGAGTGGTGCCCCACGTCCCCGGGCTGCAATCAGCAGAGAGCAACGCAGACCCAGCACCCAGCACCCAGCACCCAGCACGCCTCTTTGTATGGCTGCAGAAGGACCGTCTCGAGCTGTGGGGACGGTGTCTAGCCGAGTGCTGTCCCCCGACTCTAAGGTACAGCACCCAGCCTGGACAGCAATGTACCACACAAATGCCTCACACAAACTTTTATTATTCACCGAAACATCATAAATCTCGACGAACTCCCTGCTCCACAGCAACGCAGCCGCCAGCCCTTACGTGCGGTGTCACCTCCTGCCACCCCAGCGCGCGCCGGCAGCCCTGCAGCCTCGGTACTTCCCGAAGCGGGGCTGTCCTGGAGCTGTGCGATGCTGCAGGAGGTTTCACCGCTGCTCTCATCAAGGGGAAGGTTTTCATCCTCTGAATTAAAGGCACACAAATCAGGAGCCAAACTGTCCCTCCGCCACACAACAGCCGCTCTTTGGCGCGGTGCCTGCATAGGGCCAAGTCCCCTTCCCCTTACGAAGGCAGCGTGGCCTTGGTGCATCTTGGTTTCACACAAAGCATCCCGGTTGCCAGCCTCCCTTCCCGGCAGGTACGTGGCTCCACAACAGGCTGTGGGTAAGACCTTGCAGCAAGATTTTGGGAGCAATCTGCTTGTCAGATGCAGGACCCCGCTGCAGCGCTACGCCCGAGGACGCGGGGTTTCCCACACGTGCTGCTAACGGGACGAACGTGCCCGATGGGCGAAGCTGAAAAGCGAGCACGGGCTTCCCACCCTGCCGGGCCAAGAGACGGTTGTGCAAGAGAAGCAGCGTGGCTGAAGTGAGAGGGAGCGAGACAACCAGGAGAGGCTGGAGGACTTCGTACGCCACGCAGAGGGCTGCAGCAATGCCGGCACAGCCCGCTGTCACCTTGCCTCCTTTTTCATTCTTACAGGGGAACTATTCCCCCGGCTCCGTTTGGCACAAACCTGGCTCAGGACACACCTCGGGATGCCACTGAATTTGGTAAAGACATTTGGCAGCGTGGCTGTGCTCAAGGCCCCAACTCTGCCTCTAGTTGGCAAATTTTGTAGAAGACAAGAGGAGAAACATGCTGTCCTTTCAAAAATACTGCTGGGGAAAGCTGTGCGTCAGATGGAGCTCAGCAAAAACGACTGCCACAAACCAAGTTTCATTTTCGCTTTGGGACGGGGAAGAGGGTGCGCTACTGGCACCAGCTGGAGACCCTGCAGCCCGCTGGGAGCCTGTGTGCCACAGCCCATGGCAAAGGCAGGGGAGGGCAGTGAATATTCAGTAATTGAGAAGAGCCAAAGGAAATACATTGGGAAACGTACTGGAAACAACAGACTTCCGTAAAGAAGTGTCTGAAGTCTGTAGTTGTTGGCATAAAGAAACAGCTTTGCTGTAACGTCATGGAGAAGTAAACCTTGAAAGGTGTCTACAGAATTCCCTACCTACAAGCGGTGCTTTAGGACCCGGGGCTGCACACTTTCTGTGCAAATGGGAAAAATTCACGCCATCCTGTATACCATATAAAACCAGAAAAGGCAGGAGACGAGACCTTAAGGGGACCAGTTCTTCCTCGCCAACAAAGCAGACACCTTCCCTGCAAGAGTCTGCAGATTTATTTTTGGCAGATTGTAATTAAAATAGTCTTTATGGCTTTAGAGAGAAGCCACGGAGCTGCACGTTTTGGTTGAAGCGGAGAGCGTGCGGATGTGGAATGCTCGGGATGAAGGGACATCGCAGAGAGAGGCCTCGCCACAGCTCTGCTCCTTCCACCTGACCCACAAACGCTGCTGCTGGCACTTGGCTCTCTTTAGTGTTCTCATTTCTCATCAGCAAGTAACAAAGTTCTGGTTGCTAACCAGTCCGATCCCAGAGGCAGAGTAAAAAGTCCTTGTTAAGACCTAGAAAAGCTTCATCTTTCCAACACAATCGAACGCAAACACGTGCAAACGTTGCTCCTGGTTTGATGCATTTGCTCAAGTTCCACCACCAGTGCACTGGAATTCGCTTTCTCTGCAGAGCGATTTCATTCCCCGTCTGTTCTCCACCTTTCAGTCTTCTCAGGAGTCTTGACAAGCTATCCCTCCATTTTTGTCCTCCGCACTTTTTCCTGTGCACATCCTTCCTGCCCTTCCCTCTTCCGCTGTCACACCCTGTTCCTCCCCAGCTATTTTCGGAAAGCAAAGACGTCCCGTGTTTTCAAGCCTCTCTTGCCTTCGCTTCCTGGTTTAGGAGAAGACGCTTCCGCCAGTCCCCCGTACGGGCAGCTCTCGGACTCGGGGTGATGGCCAGAGCACTCCACGGCGGGGATGAAGCCACTGTCCCACATCCCTGTCCCACACAGCTTGCAGAGGTCGTGCAGGCTGCAGGGGATGCGGGGGAGCAGGTGGAACTGATAGAGCAGGCTCCTCGCCTAGAGGGGAGAGAGACAGAGCCATTCGCCCCTCGCCAGAGGGCAAGCGCGGGGAGCGGAGGCGGCCCGTGCCCTCCCGTCCCATCCTCTTGTTTAGCTACCTTAGAAGAGTCAGAGCTGCAGCAGAGGAGCCCCCCTCCTGAACACAACCCTGAAGGCTACAGGAGGCACTGGGGACACTGCCGGGTGGCAGGAGCGGCCGCACGCCGCAGCACAGCCCACGGCCTGCAGTCACCCCCAGCCCCAGACGGACTGGGGACCGTGGCACCAAGACAAAGTCTGCCGCTTCCCCTCGGGACGTGCAAGGCTTTTCCCAACCATACCGTTACCCCCCAAGCACTCTACAACTGCCTCTTACTTCTGCAAAACTGGTCTCCAGGCACAGAGCAGCACCCTGCCCTCCCAGGCTCCAGCAAGCAGGGGGATACAGGAGGTGTGGAAGGTGCAGCATCAGTCCCCGATTTTGTCAACGCTCTGACTCATCTCTTGGAGCTGAGGCTCAGCCCACGTCAGCCCGCGAGTGTTTACCTTCCTGAGTACAAGTTCTCCGTTCATGTGCATAGCCAGGTTGCCGAAATGCAGCAGCATCTGGTCCGTGGCCAGCTGCTGTTCGATGACGTCGTCCCCATAAATCACCACGATGGCCACACAGATAAAGAGGTGGAAATAGTCGGTCTGCAATGAGAAAAGAGGGGCTGGAGTACAGCAGGTGGAGGCAGAGGTTAGACTTAACCTTCCCACCCTCCACAAGCACGTTCTTAGCAGGGATTTTGTGCTCCTTCCAGTTCTGCCTAGTGACATTCCGAAAGCGAGTTATCGGTGAATTCTGAATCACAGCTGAGTCAAAGCCTTTAGAGCACGGGAGGAAGGTTTGGACCACAGCTTTCAAAGCAGACTAGTGATTTTTGGGAAGACATTTCCCAGCTGTGAAAGAGAAGTCTGAACTTCCCAACTGGATGTTCTGCACTTTCTAAAGTGCCTCCTTTTGAAGCCTGGACATCCTCAAGTAGGAGAGGCAGGTGCCCATCTGCCCTGCTACACAGCTAAACCTCTCTGATCGTTATAGACGCTCCATAACACCTACTTATTTTGGATACTTTGCTACTAAGAGCCTTTAAGGAAATTCTGCAACACTGGCTGAGACGGTGAGGGTTCAGCAAAGGACACGGTGCCCATCTCCAGCTCTCTGACCTGATAGTGAGCCCAGCACGCTTCCCACATGCGCAAAGCCTCAGCGTCTGGAAATTCACGTTTGAAACAGAGGAGGATCCAACGGTGACAGAAAAGCATCTGCAGGCCGTCCTCTCCCAAGGAAGAAAGGTGCTGGTAGAAGCGTGGGTGCATGAGCCGTAGCAGCTCTCGCAGGTACATCTGGAAGAGATGCTCCGAGCTGAGCCGCTGCCTGGTGCAGGAGGGCTCGCGCCGCCCTCGCCCGCCAGCCCGGGGAGCCCCCCACCGCCTGCCAGACCTGGGCTCCCGCAGAGCTGCCCGCCGTCCTCCCTTCTCGCAAAAAGCTCCGGCTTTACGGCCTGTTTATTACAGCACAGCCAGGAGCACGCTTGGGTCTATCGTTAAAGGCCAGAGCTCAGCGGCCACGGCAGCTATTTCACAAGGAAGGACGGAGGGTGAAAAGAAAATCCCATGGCAGCTACATTGTGAAAAGGAAGAAGGGGAGAGATTCAGGCTGAGGAAAGCGGCTAGAGCCTTAAAGACTAGAGAAAAGAAAGGACACAGCTATCTCTGGCAATACTTCATTTCAGCAGAGGCCAAGCAATGTGGAAGTGATTTTGGAAAGCCTGACTATACGGGCACATTGCAGTGCGTAAATCTGTACATTAACTAACTGCGCCTCACCAGCAGCCTCCCACAGGGGTTCCACCACAGGTTTACCACTTTAAATTGGTGCCATCATGACCTGGACAGGATTGTTCAGGTTTAGAATGGGTTTTTCAAGATCTTAACCAGAAAACAACTGACATTCATGTTAAAACCTAAAAAATTCCCATTTTTAAACAAGTTCACCTTATTTTAAGGAACTGTCAGATATACAAGGCTTTTCATTTGGAGATCATTTTTAAAACCTATTAAAAATATTAAGACCTTAAAAAAAAACGCACAAAGAAGAGGGCTGCAGCTCAAACAACTCCTCTGCCTCATTCACACCAAATGCCCCGGAGCCAGGACAAAACCGAGCCAGCGAGCCTTCCCTGCCTGCCAGAAGGGCAAAGAGAAAGCAAGCAGCATCCTAAGAAGACTTGGGCATGAAAGATTCCTTGAATAAGCACCCTTTAGCATAGCCAAGGTAACTTTACTCTGACAATTTATTGGCTATAACTGCCTCTGGAGTGCCCAGATCACCCAGAATCAATCTTATCCATCAGGTATTTTGTGGCTTTGGAATTCAGCATGCTGGAACCCAACGGCCCAGCCTTACGGCGTTCTTCTAATCTGACTGGGGAGAGGAGAAGCTAAAGACAGGGCTAAAGGGAGCTCAGCAAGCAGCCTCACCAGCTGTTTCTCCATGTCCTCATCCCGGGGTGAGCTGATGAAGATCGTGTTCTGCATCAATCCTACAAAGCACCAGAAAGTATCCGACTCATCTAGGACCTCTGCCAGGAGCGGGGCAACCAGGTCGGACATCCCCTGGGAATATCCAATTGTTGGGTTAAATACTGCATAGTTCAGCAAGATCCTCCTGGAGAAGAGATGCAAACGGAGAGGTGAGCCGGGGGGGGGGGGGGGGGGGGGCACGTCACAGCCCAGCCCAGCGCCCTTTCCCTTCCACCCCGACCCCACCACACAGGCTGAGCCAGGCAGAGCGCAGAAGAGCAACAGATCATCCCTGCCATCTAAAAGATTGCAATTGCACCCGGAGACTTGTGAACTTTTGAGCACCTGTACAGCATGTTGCATCCCACAGAACCGCTTTCCCTACAGGAACTATATCCAGAAGCGTAACAAAGATACACTACCACTATACCTAGCTGGAACTCTCATTTTTTAGGGTTACAACATTTTGCATCAATCCAGAGAGGCTCCTGGATGGACAAGAACTCCGAACAGCAGCCTAAGGCACTGGATTTGAACAGAACTCCTGAGGCTCCTGTTTTCCAACTGCAGGCCGGCGCACCGGGAGCAGTGCAGTAGGAACAAGCAGCACAGTCCATCTCGGGTACAGAGACACACAACCCTGCTGTAAGGTGCTTTCACACATACAGATAAACCCTGCCACAAACATCAGTCCGGTGAAAGAAACTCCAGGAGAAGGTTTTGCATACACAGACATCAAAATATAAAAAGAAAATAAGAATTTAAAAAGACTTAAGAGGACAGAAATGAGGGGCCCAGGGAAAGGAGAGATGATGCTTACACATCCACGAGGCTCCAAGCCATATTCTTAGATGAAATCCAACTGTTTTGTAGGCACACAGTTACAAGTCGCACACCCACGGAGCAGGGTCTGGTGGGCTCGTCCTCCACCCCATCAGGAGAACCACAGACCCAAGCAATTGCCCACAACCCTGCTGCAGCACCCATGACCTTCCCATAGCCACAGAAGGCTCATGCCTCTTCTATGCCTTTGTATGCAGGGAAGCGAGGTGATGGGAGCAGGGTTATTTTATCAAGAAGTAAATGGCTGAAGCAGCAGTGAAAGCACTGGAGAAGGAGTCCTTGGTTTTGCGCCATACCAGTTGGCATGCACGGTGCTCTTCAGCTGTCCCAAGGCAGCGACCTAGGCAGCCTGGGTCAGGGGGCTTATTGGGTTTTCTATACATTCAGCTGTTTGGGACACTAGGATCAGACACCTCACCTCATCGTTTCCACATTTGGGTTGTCCTCCCCTCGAAAGAACTGGTTGCTGCGGTCAGTCCTCACGACGTCTTTATCTACCGTGAACTGTACTTTACGCCAAAAATCCTTCTGTTCGTCCGGAGTCATCGAAAGCCTGAAAATTGAGCAGCAACAGGAGTGGGTTGTCAAGAGAAGAATATGATTGCCACAAGGAACAGAAAGCTTTATTTCAGCTTTAGTTTTCAGAGAAAAACTATTCCCGTACAGAGTTGTCTCATCACCTGGAAAACGGACAAGCAGCTCTGTTCAGAACAGCAGATTTTCTGTCCAAACGGATGACTCAGAAGGAGCCTCCTGGGTTATGAATGGGATGAGGTGATGTGTTTTCTGCAAGAAGCTCCACTTTGGAAGCAGTGGGACTCTGCTCTCCACTGCTCCTTCTGGGTGGCACATCAGAACCCACCGCTCTGTTTTGATTGTCTCCTTATTAAAAATACTACTGTCCTCTCCAGCTTAAATGTACCCACACCTAGTTCACAACATACAGTTCTTGCAGTAATAACTTCCTTGAATTAGAGATCCCTTCTTCTTCCCTATTTTTGCAACCAGACATATTTATAAAGAAACAGAAGATCCCATTCGCCCCTTCGGTTCTAAACCGAGCATGCCAAGCTTGTCATCTTGCCCATGAGATAAGCTTCCCTATGCGGTACCGACGAGCCTGTTTCAAGACCCCGGGTAAGACAGCATTGGAGCTATATGGTATCAGCTCCAGACCCTCAAGCGGTGAGTTGTACAGGCCAGGCGAAGGAGGCAGAGACTCTGCACGTCACCAGCGGTGTGACTGACTGCGACGTCAGGCCTGGGGAGATAGGAGCAGCAGAGGACGAAGCCGCTCTGTTACCTTTTCTCCTGGATCTCCAAGTACTCTTTCCTCTTCTGCAGCCTCAGTGCCTCCCTCTCTTCGGAGGTGGACTCGTAGCTGTAGTAGTGCAGCAGAAAGGGCCACACCTCCCCACGGATGGAAATATCAATCCCACCAAAGAAAATGGCCTGGAAGAAGGAGCAAAAGTTATGACTGGTACAGTTTTAACATTCCCCAAAACAGCAACAAGAAACTGCCCGCTACTGTGCTTCGGTGGCTTTGCAGTTCTTTCCTGACAAGTGAAGCCTTGATTCAAGCTCCTGCAATTTGCACATGTTTAGAGGGAAAGTGCTGGCCTTCTATTCCCAGACAAGACACAAATCGGGCTCATTTCAATGTCAATAACCCCCCCTGGAGAGGCTCTATGATTAACGTGTCGTTCTCATGTCACGGCTTAATCCCCAATCTTGGAGACGCTGCATTTCACTGCAAACTTCTCTCTCAGGACCTGGACCCAGTGGTGCCCCACAAGCCCCGCGTTATTTCATACAGTAATCTCAATTTTTCTTTCTTCGATTTGCTCACGATGCATTTTGCAAAGATGTCCATTTGCACTGGGCACTTGGGTTACAAATCCCAGCCCGCAGCAGAAGCCGGACAGCTCGCCCTCCTGGGTCAGAGAGATGCTCTCCCGTCCCGTCTGTGGCAGACTCATCTGCAGTCCCGGCAAGACCTCCAGCCAAGCACCGTACCCCAGGCTTTATACTCTCAAACGCCCAGCTCTTGCCCCCAGGGCGAAAGGGAACTCTTGCAGCTTCCACCTGGGGACTCTTGCAGCTTCCACCTGGGGACTCGCACTCTGCAGCAGGAGAGAAAGGACGAAACGCGCCGCGGCCAGCCCGCTCACCTTCTGCAGCTTGTACTCCTCCTCCACCTGCCCGGATTCGTTCAGGTGATGGAGCCAGGCAGACACATCAAGACGCTTGTACGCGTTCTCCTCCGGGTGGGTTTCCGAGGAAGGCAGCTTGGGACGGCGGATAGAGAACTGCATGCACGTTTTCTCATCAGTAAGCTGCTGAACGGGGGAAAACAAACCAAAAAAACCTGGAGGTAGGAGCCAGAGATAGCAGCAGAGTATCAAACCCAGCAGTTTTCAGAGCAGGAAAACCTTTTTGCGTGGTTCGTCTAGGATTAAGCACTGAGGCGCTGCACTTGGGGAGGGTTTTTTTTTTTTAAATTCCAACCATGACAATAGTAAGAGTGATTAGAATAATTAAAAACCTGAGCACCACAAACCAGCTTCGTCTTAAAAAAAAAAAAAAAAATTGTTTCCATTCCTCCCACAATCTTATCCCTGACCTGAAACTGAATTAATGCTGCTTACAGCAAAACTTCGCCCTGCCAGGAATGCCTGCAATAAATTACATATGATTGGCCATATACAAAGGGATTGCTGTTAGGCAAGCAGGGAACTGCACTGCCAGGCTCTCTAAGGGCACTCATGATCCCAGTGCAAGACTGCAGCTGACATTTAATTTAAAAATCAAAGGTTGTTCAATGCAAAAAGTGAGCCCATGCGACCATAATAAGAAAAGCAGCAGGGGGCTCTGTGGGAAGGACGGAAATTTAAAAATCACTGTTTCTAATAAGCACATACAGTATCTTAAACAGATAATTAAAGAGCTCTTATCACATTTGTATGTAGATTGAACAAAATATGGCAAGATGCCTTGTCAAAACATTTTCCAAGGCAGTGTGCTACGCTTCACAAAATGGATGAAAGCCTCTGACAGAATTTCAGACCTACCACTGCAGATTTCCCAGCCACCTTACATGCCTAAAGCATAGCGCTGACCTGTCGGGTCTAGCAAAATAACTACCTAAGCAAGTCTTCTGGATTATCTTCCCCCACATTCCACCGGCAGAACAGGAATGGATGGGGTAAGCAAGTACAACAGAGACCTCGTGTCCGATGCACAGTTGCATCCTAAACAACGTCCAACGCGTTGCAGCTTTCTACCTGACGCGATGACGTGACCTCACAGCTTCGTTTCCCCAACACGCTCCCCTGGCTAAAAACCCAAGTGTGAAGCATCTGCTGGAAAAACCCTCTTTGCCCCACGAGCCTTGCTCAGGTACCTGGTCCTTGAGATGGGTCTCCGTGCAGTACTTCCATTGCTGAAACACCTCGGACAGTTTATCCAGGCCACCATGGTGAAAATGGAAGATCTTGTACTGGCTCTCCCTGCTCGCAACAACCAGTTGTCCACTGGTGCATGCCTCGTCACTGTGGGACAAAACAACGGGGGGGAACAACCTGCATTTATTGCCCAGGATAACGAGGGGCCCAGCAAGGAGGGGACACATCACATGAGAGAGAGGGGAAAGCACATTCCAAAGAAGCGTAGCATCAGGCTGACCCTTAAAACAGGGCGCAGAAGTAATTTTACAGCTCTGGGGCTCGATGATCCTTATGGGTCCCTTCCAACTAGAGATACTCTGTGATTCTATGACATGGCCATATTGCCCATTTTCCCCAAGAAGGTCCACTCATGCCTGGTAAGGGCACTCTTCTGCCCTTCCACCATGTGAAGGCATTAAATTTTGTCTTCCCTGGAGAACAAACCCCCAAGAAGCCTGCCCCAGCAATGTTAAGGCAGTACACAAAGCCAGCTCTTAGCAATGAGTGGACTCTGTTGCATGCAGCACTGTCTAAAGAAGCTGGGAGTGGGAGCAAAAAGAAAGAGTAAAAATGTTTTTAATAAGTTTTGTAATAATTTGAAAGATAACTGAAGAGGCTGAGAGCAGCAAGACCTTAGAGGAGCCCTGGCGCGGGGCAGGCAAGGGAGAAGGTACCATCGATAAAGAGATGTTTTCTACACCTCCAGGTTATTTTAAACCTTTTTGGTAAGATAGCTAAGAGCAACCTTTACCTTCCTAGGGAAAAAAAATCCTTTAGGCCCCATAACTGTAACTCAGAGGCTCTCCTGGGGATGGTTGACACTTGCTTTCCTGGAGACAACCATTAGGGAGAGACTTCCAAGGAGGAGTGCAGAAGCCATCTGCCTCCGGAGCCCAGCGCGCGCTGACCCAGAGCACACACGAATATCACAGGCAGCAATACGTTACCTGAAGAAGAGGCGAAGGGATCTCATTTGTCCCAGGTCCACTCTAAAGACACCACAGACCTGCTCTAGGGCAAACACCTTCTGCTGCTCGTCCCATCTGGTGCTCTGCGTTTGCCCATTATTCTCCTGGAACTGGGCACTGGTGTCGAGGCTGGAGGCCGAGCTGGTGGAGCAGGTCATGCGGTTGTCACACGTGTCCCTGCAGACAAGAGCGCGGAGGAAGAAAGCCCCGCAAGACATCGGTTACGACTGCAGTTACACGCAATAACCACAAATGCTCCAGGTTAACAACCCTTTGACAGAGCTCTGAAATTGGAATTCAGTGCAAGTCTAAGGAGTCAGTGACCGACAGCCCACATAAGAGATAAATTATTTTTATTCAAATTAATTCCCTACCATCCCCTAAAATGATCCTATTTTTGGTCTGTTCCTGAACTCTGCACAGAACCGGGGAGAATGAAAACCATTCCTCAAAACGCTGACTTTTGAGAAGGCAAAATTAAGAAGCCCAGAGTGGGAACGGCCCGTCCCCGGCTCCTTCACAGCACAAAGACCGCTTTGGGGATGCTGCCAGGCCAGCAGGCACTTGCCTGCCCTCCAGCCCACGCCACGGAGCCCGAAGCTGCAGGACCCCTTCAAACCATTATGCCCCTGGGATTGATGACCCCTTGGGATGGAAAACGTTGGGCCCTTGCAAAAACACGACTGCAGAGGCAGAGGTGCTCGACAGGCTGCTTCGGATGCTCCAGTAGCACTTGGCGAGTGGATCCCGAAGGAAAAGCTTTCTTGCCCCACAGCTCAAGCAACCCCTCAGCACACAGCCAGCGCGTTCAGATGGCAGCACCGACTGGGGATCTCACCTGGCAAATTCCCGCAGTGACCAGTAAGATCCAAATATATTTGCCCTGAACTCGAGCTCCTCATTGCAAGCGGACCTGACAAGCCTGGGTCCATGTGTATAAACTTCAGACAAATGGTTTCCGCTTGCAAACTTGAAACTGGGGAGAGTTCAGGAGTGGGAAATTACACACGAGCTCTTTGAAAGCGAACCCAACCGTTTTCCAATACGCTAGGAGCTCACCGCGCCCCAGATATTTATCTTTAAGAGTAAACTGAGTTTAGATTAAAAAATCCCACATGCCCGCCACCAGCCCTGATCCCAAAAGAAAAATATCACTACTTTGAGAATTAAGTGAATCTGAAACTGTGAGCCCTTGGTTCTTAAAAGGCCAATACATGTGAACAATCTCAGCGCAAGCTCTGAATGGGTTCCGCTGTGAAATCAGGGTTTGCAAAACAAGGCAAGTAGCAGGTATAAAGACAGCCCCCTGCAATGCCACTTTATGCAATGTTTTCTAATCCGCTTATCTAACAATGTAGGCACTGAACGCTGAAAATCACACACTCAGCATGCATCTGCAGCACACCACATCAGTATGCTTTCCAAGCCTGGCTACAGCGTCTCTTCCACAGGGACGAGCCTTATTTGCAGCATCTACCCATGGTTCAGGTCATTGCATTCCAATGGACAGGTCTCCGGACATCCCAGTTGGTTGTGGGTTAAATTTTTAACCAGGCCCCCGCGAGCCCCCCAGTTCAAAGGTATGACTCGAAACCTTAGCGCCCACACGCATGGAAAATAAATCCCCGAGCGCCCTTCTCCCGTTCTGCAGCATTATGCAGATGAGATGAAGTCTGGTTTACTTGCAGCCAAAAGAGCGGCTTCGCTACTCTGTTCGTGAAGTTCTGCTGCTCCATTTTTCTGAAAGAAAGCATCAAAGCAAAGCTTACATCCAAGCCATTCGGAGGTTGAGGTCTTAGAAGTGACACGGCAATACTGCCATGTGAGCAGGGATCCTACGACATGCCCAAGCTCACTCGCGGAGGAACGACAGCCGTTTTTCTCGGGTAGGCACCGGGATACCTCCAGTCTGACGAGTGCAGCCGTGCACCATCACCTGCGCCTTGTGAATTCTTCCATGAAAATTGTACTGGCCTTTGCGCAAAATCAAGCGTTACTTTCTGATAAAGCTGCAAAACACAGCACTTTCCTACAACATCCAGGATCTCACGTTAAAGCAGAAGTAACAGGAGTCCTGGTGCAAGACACTCGTGCTGGACTGCTTGCTATAAGCAGCTGGTATTTATGGAGCAACACTTCATAACAGCCACAGCTGGTTACACAGGATTTTCCTGGAAGGGATGACTCAAACTAGCTCAAAGACCGAGCAGAGGCAACCAATTTTCTAAAACCCTTGCAAAGACGAACTGGTCGGTACGACCAAGAGCTGGAAGACGCCGTTGGCTGCGAGGATCGCTGTCCCTGTGGTCCCCTCGTCACAGAGGCCAACGTGCCTGTTCTTCAAGAGCATCATCTCAAACGGCCGGTGGCAGAGAGACGACTGCCAAGAAACAATATTTACCAGCAGAGGTGGGCAGGCTCGCCTTTGTCCTGGGGAATCGCGTAGCTCCTCAGTACGGAACGCTCTTGCCAGCTGCAATTACTTGCTGTGTAACCCAAATCTGCTTCAGATGCACAAGCAGCTACCCGAAGACTGAGGCTGGAGAGCCCGGTCACAAAGCTGCTGGCGATGTTGTATTTTCTAGAAATGCTTCTTCAAGTCAAATGTTTACGGTTCACGTTTAGCCACCAGTTACAAGCTCATACACGCATCCAACGTACACGGAAGCAGTCTGAAGCAAGACAATTAAGTGGATTTACCCTTTCTGGAGAGCGAGAAGCCAGTGAGGGTAAGCACAGTGCCTCCGAGTGTGCAGCCCGGGGAAAGGCCAACCTTTTCATTGATGTACAAGATGAAATCCGAAGGAGACATCTGTGCACCCCATGCCTTCGGAGAGGTCGATAAGCACCTACATTCATACACAGAGAGAGCACCACCTCGTACGTGGGTGCACACTGAGCCACTGTGGAAATTAAGACAAAAAAACCTCACTGTGTTTCAAATTACTGTTTCCCGTATATATTGACTGAAAAAAATGGAAATGATTCGGATCTGTTGGACTCCTTTTAAAAATAGTTTTAGTATTGAGATCATCCTGTGCTGAAGTGACAACAAATAGCATGTCCAATGCTAATTTTGTGGATTTTGGGGAGTCCTCTAAGTAGGCACACAGATGCAAGGGAAGAATTCCCTGATTTGTTATTTGTTGGACTATTACATCTGTTAGATGAGGGGTGCACACCAGAGTGCCCTGCAAAAGCCGGGAGCTGAAGCACTGCAAGGCGGATAGCTGGAGGAACATTCCAAAGAGACTTTGGGTTGTGGGATCCAGGAAAACCAGGGCGCCAGCTAGCATGCAGCACTGCTCAGCAAATCAAGAGAACAAGTGCAATGGTCTACGGGAATAAAGGGGACAGGGAAAAAAAAAATAAGGAGGATTAGCAAAACCTGAGGCAGGAAACCCACGGCTGGGTTTGTGATTCCACTTAAGCCTCTTCCCCTTCCTGAAACCCCCTTATTTTTTGTCTCAAAATACATCTCATTCTTGCTGGTGAGCAAGGCCGGGTGCTGATGTATTTTCTCCACTCAGCAATCGACTACAACAATCCCCACTGCATCTACATTCCTCCAGCTTTGGCAGCCCCCAAGAAAGCCAGCGCGTGCGTAAGGCAGCCACCGTCCTCCTCCCAACGCACGGGAACTCCCTCGCACGCCCGATCCGCGGAGGTCAGCCACGCTGGGCAAGGGAGATTTCGGATGGGTAGTAATGCAGTGATGGGACCCGAGACGCGCTGTTGGGTCAGAGCATTTGCACACACCTCCAGCACGAAGAGAGGGAAACCGGTTATTATTTCTGTTACGGAGCCAGGGCAGAGACCCGCACCAAGTACACGGGAAGACTATTTCAGCAACGAAGATCTAATAACTCATTTTACGACACGATGTGACAAATGTAATTAGAAGAGGGAAAGGGGCTGAAGATCACAGCCGTGATGTGGCAGCTACCTAAGCCGGCAGCGTGCACCGCCCGATTCCCAGAGAGCCTGTGGGAAGCGCCAAGCCCCCCTCGGCTGGGCTCTCCATCACCGCCGCGCTGGAGCACGCCTTCGCTAAGAACCGCTACTCCTGCACGCTGGCTTGTGAAGCACCATTTACAGACAATAAGTATCATCATAATGTATGAGCATCCATGTAATGGGAATTACATGCCCTTTTTCCTCCCCGGGGGCTAGCATTTCTCTGTCTCTCCACTATTCCCCACAGGCACTGACCTTCTAGGTTCCTCTTCTTTCCAGCAAGGTGAAATAGCTCGTGGTGGCATCAGCTGCCTACAATGTCCCAGGCAGATAGCTCCAAATAAATAATCCATCAATAAAAGTTCAAAGCTGGCCTGAAACGCCTAAAAATTGAGAGTAGCGCCTGTACAAAGTGAGGCAATATCGGGCAGCTGGAACCCAAATCTTGTGTTCTGATTAAAAAAAGTGTCCTTGACAATTTACATATATAATGAGCTGTGAAACGCGCTGACTTCAGCGACGTATAAAAGATGCGCACAAGAAAACAGACTGGTAATTTGGGATTAAAAAAATATTGTTGAAATATTTCCGTCTGTTCCGAGTCGCGCTGCAGAGAGGGCCTGGGAGGGCACGGCGGGGTGACAGCGAAACGCCGCAGCCGCACCGGCGGCTCGCAGCTGATCAGCACAGACGAGTCACCGGGCTAAGGACTGCATTAAATTCACCCTTTGGCTGAAAATATTTGGAACGTGAAATTCCTTTGCCTCAGAGAGCCCGGACAGAATCAGTTTACACTGACCTCGGTGAACAGGGAAAAGGCGTTAGATAGTCTGGGTGAAAGCCTAACCAGAACCTCTGAAATCAAAGGTCAAAGCCTCCTCCTGTGGAAGCGCATCCATACGCCTGCAAACGCGCGGGAACAAACCCAACAATTCCTCCGATTTGTTGGGGAAAGCTGTGACCAATGGCCCAGGACGTTACAGGACAAAGTACACGGCCGTCAGCGTGGGCTTTCCGAAGCTGGTTCCCCAGGCTTTCCATTGATCTGTTTGCTTTCAAAACATAAATTTCCCCACGCTGAACTGCGCTAAATGCTATTTAGTAGCTAATTAACTTTCTGTGCCGAAAACCTCCTGTAATTGCACTTCTTTCACCTTTTTCAGCCCGTGTCCTCCAGGGAAGCCGAGCTGTCCTACGGCATTTGTTCTGCTCATTTCTATCTCGCAGGCACAAGTTCCTCCCTGACACCCGGCTGCCAATCACGGCTGCAGAGGTCACCGGAGACCAAATTAGGAGCACTCTGCCTCTGACAAACTTGCTTTGCTTAGCTTGCTGTAAAGGGAAAATAAAAGGTTATGAAAAATAATGGTATCCTTTCAGGCCCGGCACCAGGAAGCAGCTTCAGCAGCGCTTCTGGCAGTCGGCGTACCATCGTCGGTCGCTCTTCGCCCCGCGACGTTATTAACAATATTTGGAGCGGGCTGTTTACCTCTCAAAAGGGCTGGCATCCCTCCTGCATGGGAAAAGAGCAGGAGGGGGTTGGTGGTTCCCAGCCGTCGGCCGCCTCACCGGCGGGGAGGGCAGCAAGGTCTCCATCCACCCTCCGACCTTGGGCTGTAACAGCAAGTTCACGATCAGGGACGGGGCTCTGAGTTACCATCGGCACTGCGAACACAAGCCCGACAAATAAAAACATTTTAACACAACGGAACGAGGGACTCGGGGAAACCCGATTATGCAGCTTTGCCTTCCGATAGGCGTAATTGGTTTGTCCTTGAGAAATAAAGATCAAACCGATTTGTTATGCTTTACGGGGCTATTGCAATCCGCTTTTACAGCACCCCGCCTGCCTCCCCGCAGCAGACACAACCACCCAGCGCCAGCAGAACGGGCAGCGTCCCCCTCTGCCGCCGGCCCATCGTCCCAGATCTTCTGCCCGGCTCGGCCGAGGAGGGCGGCCGCTGAGCCAGGAGCCGCACTACACTGGGGGCTTTGTTGCTCCCGATTTGCTCCTGCGAGCCCTCGTGGCCTGAAGGGAAGCCGAGCGATTTTAGCCAGCAAGAGGGGGCACTGGAAAAACGGCCCCACTTACCTCCAAGGGGCTCCCCCCACCACTGCAAATTAAACCAAAAGGGAGAAAAAATAAACTGAGAATTCCTGAGTTAATTATTTTGAATGTAAATGGGAATGGGGGGGGGGAATAATCAGAAGTTTGCCGTGGATTAATGCGTGTTTTAATCTCTTTTGCCCAGTCGAAGTTGGGAACGTGATACACGTATGCCCTTGGCTCAGAGACGAGCGATCTGGTTTGGCCGCCGGGCAGGTGGAGGCTACGTCGGTAAAACCCAAGCGAGGATTTTCTCTGCGACTCCTTGTTGGAGTGAGGTAGCGGGGGCAGAATTTGCAGCTCGATGCTTATGAATCAAATACACATAGCTCCCGAGAAGCCAAACACAACAAATCATTTAGAGCCGAGCGTGCGCTGCTCAGTGATGCAAACGTTACCTTCGTTTTAAGGAAGGAAAATATTCCAAAAGCTGAACGGCAGATCTTTACAATCCGTACGGAGAAGGGGCACCTCATGCCTAGGCTTTAGCTCATTAATAAATCAATCGAAATGCAACACTTAAGAAAAAAAGAAATCCTTAGATGGAAAAAGTGATTTGTCAGCAAAGCCCGAAACAGAATGTTTGCTTTTCAGCCTATTCCAGACGGGAAAGGGGACCTTTCCTACCAGTGTTTATTTTATATTTAAAATCAATGGATTATTTTGCTTTTTTCTTTCAGTTCTATCCATGGAAAAATAAAATTCTACGCTAATTATGCTAATTACAATCAAGCCTTCAAACCCCTGGTCCCTTGGAAGCCCTGAAGATTACCTTTGTTCTCACATTCTTGGCTCTAAGCAATGGATTGGGAATTTCAGGGGGACTTTTTACTGACAGACAAAGTTATCCAACTCCCCGGACCCTGCGCTGCTGCTGACCCAGGATGAGCAGAGCCAACACCACCCAGGGAGAATCTCCCCGTTTCCACAGCACAATGCGGATTTCCCAAGGGGGGAGCTTTCTTCACGTTGCAGAAAGGGAGAGGAAGGAGGAGAGCGGGCTACAGGCATGTGGCAGAGTTACTGTAAATGCTCAACGCTGCTATAATTGCGAGGACTGAGCCAAGAGGACAGACTATGCAGATTTATTTGCATACACTTTTGTACTTTTAGAGGGGACGTGCTCTTTATTTTGATCCAGTTAAGGCAATTCTTCCCTCACAAAGCTATGGATACCTGCCAGCACCATTTATCTCCGCTCTCAATTAGGATTTCTGGGCGTTACGATCGTATGAATAAGTAACAGAAGCAATGCAAGAAAATCCTGGGAAAAGGCGCTTTACTGCAATCCCTCCCGGAGAAAGCGGCCCCTGTTGTGTTTTACTCCACCAGATGCGCCTGCCCTTGCAGTCAGCCGGGTGGGTGACACCGGCCACCCAAACCCCCTGCCCGCTCGGGCGGAGGAGCCCTGTGCTCCCTTGGAAAGCCCCTGCTGCCCTGGGACGAGCCCACGCTGGCATTTTCTCTAAATAATTCCATTTCGTTGCAATGGCAGCAAGTGGAGAGTACTGGGGCAGGGGGGCTGCACCTCTGCGCCTGGGGCAGAACGGGTGGGAGGTGGGCTGGGGGTGCCCGGGGGGGGGGGGGCAGGGCCGGGGGTGCCGGCCGGGGGGGCCCCGCCGGGCCCGGGGAGCTCCCGGCCGCGCCGCCGGGCAGAGCCCACCCCCTGGCGGCCGCGCCGCGCCCACCGCCCGGCCCCGGCCCCGGCCGCCGCTCGCCCCCGCCCGCAGCGGGCGTTCAGAGCATCCCCGTCCTCGCCCGGGAACCCGAACAACGCCCGGCGCCCCCGAAACCCGAGGTGGGGGGCACAGCGGTGCCCTCTGCCCATGGCTGCGCGGGTCCCTTGCCGAGGCCCCCCCCGCTCTCGCCCGGCGGTCCCTCCCCTGCAATCCCCACGGAACAGCTTCCCGAGCCCGCTCGCTGCAATTCCCCAGCTCCAGTTAGCTGTCACTATTTTCTTCCACAGAAATCTGGCAGCGAACCAACGGAGGGAAAAAACAAACCTGCTATAATTAATGTTCTTGCTGTTCAAATATTTATATAAAGCAAGATAGAGCCGTATGCCTCCGCAATCTCTTGGATGTGTCCCGACCTTCTCAGCTTTGCAGCCGGTAACAACTTCAATAGAATCATAGAATCAATCGTAGAATCACCTCGGTTGGAAAAGCCCTTTAAGATCACCGAGTCCAACCGTTAACCTAGCACTGCCATCCCACCACCAAACCCTGTCCCTAATCAATCGATTACGCGCCATTGCCGACAGCAAACGGCTACGGCCCGCTCCTCTTCCCGGTACCCGAAAGCACCGCCTGCGATGAAGCTTACACCTACGCCACGACTCAAGGGAAGGGAAAGGACTGTCCTGACGGAAGAAGGATTTGGGGGTATTTTTTTCCTGGGCATTGGTTTGGGTACAAATGGAATTGGGCACGTCGGTGCCTTACATCAATAAGTAAGTTTGGGACAGGTCCTGGGGCATTGGAGCCTGAGCCGGGAGCAGCGAGGCACCCCGTGCTCTCATCCCCGAGGCTGGACTCGTGAGAAGCGACACAAGATGCTGCAAGAAGTGACAGGAGATTCGGAAGCCTGTGCCCAATTCCCCTGGTTCTAAGAATATAATCACTTCTGTTGCAAGAGCGATGAATTCCCAACCTCTTGATGACTCCAGAGCTCCTGCCATTTCACACTAATTTCAGCTCATTTCCCCTATAATTTTGCCTCCTGTTTATTCTGCAGAGGTCTGAACAGCACTGAGCCTTTCAGGTGAGCTGCCAAAACAACATGATGCAACACCGTCCGCTGCGTTACCACCCGCTCCTGCAGCTGCTGCCACCCTCCGTAGCGCTGCGCCTCCGCTCCCCCCTGAGAGGGTAATTTACTGATTAGCTCCCCGGGAAGAGGCTGAACGACAGGATGTGCAACACATCTGTAAAAATTGCATCAACCGCGACGCCGAAGGGGTTCTGCCTTTGTGTTGTGTGCTTGGCCCCGGCCGTCTGCAAGAGTTCTGTCGCGTGGATTCACGGCTGCTGAAGAACAGAACTGCACCGTCGTTCAGCGCCGTTATGAAAATGTTTCATTATTTTTATTACTGGTTGCTAGAATTATCACCTTCTCATGAAAGGCGTTTCCTTGTCGCATTGCTATCCGTGACCACGTCGGTCACATCACTTCTGCTTGTCCTTTAGGGCAAGCGCTGTGGAAGCGGAGCTGGTGCCTACTCCAGCACCTGCGGGACTCTTTGCAGAGCGCCAGCCTCTGCCCAGATGTTCCCGCAAGCTCCACTCACACAATTCCACCACTGAGGCTTCTTGCTCCAAATTCCGACTGTATTGACCAACATCCCAACCTGAAGTTAGTGAAGGAACCAATGCCAGTATCTATTTGTCCTCTCCAGCATTTTTATATGCTGCTCCTCAGCTAACAGCAACTGCAGTTTATTACGGAAGCAACAAGCCTTTAGCAGCCCTACCACCCATTGCTGGGGGAAGCTCCTGTGAACCAGGCATCGCCCTGGCACGGCACAGAAACGCCCCCCAACAACCCCACTTACAGAGCACTCACTACTTCCACCACCGATGGGCATAGATCTGGTGCCATGGTCAGCTAAACGACTTCAGAAGCAGTGGTTGAAAGACATTATGAAGGTGTCAGATGCTGTTAGGTTGCCAGGATGTCACGAAAGGCCTTTGGTTTCACTTTACTGGTGAGGAAAATGGAAGCTGAGCAATGTAGCAGGGCGGCAACAAGCCAAAGCCAGGTAGAGAGTACAGCTGTCCTGAACCAGCGCCCGTCAGACCACAAGGCAAACATTTCCTGACAGACAGCAAGCGACGGTGACAGGGGAGAACAGGAACAGAAGGGAACAATTTTATTTCCAGTACCCTCCTTTCCTACAGCATGCGGGCAATGACAAAGCCGCTATCGACACGGGCATTTCCCAGATCAGCCACCTCCCTGCAGGAACCACGAACTACAAGCAGAAAGGGGCCCCCAGAGTTACCGGGGACACAGAACCCAAGAGAGTAACGCCACCGTTCCACGAGAGAGGAGTGCACTGTGCAGAAGCGGTGCCAGGCTCATCCAAAAGAGAAGCAAGAATGCGTACGCTGGTGATGGGACACTCCCATAGCTCCTAGCCCGAGGAATTGTGTAAATGGGAGGCAAGCATCGATCACTGCATGGGAGCCCTGGCAGCCTGTCAAATGGAGAAGCAAAGAAGAAAAAAAAAAAAAACCCACAACAATGGATACGTTTTTATTTCCTTATGTTCTACAAGACGAGTTGTTGACTTAAAATGACTGACTTGTTGTGCAACTCAAACGCCTCCAAGCCTACCTCCCTTCTCCCTCCCGGGCCCCGTCCCTGTCCCGCTGGCTCCACTCTGCCCGGGGGGCCAGGCCACCTTCTCAGAGGATGCTCCAAGAGGCATATGGGACTTATGGCTCCTGGTCACACGGAGATTTGGGCTAGCAGCTTGCTGAGCCATGTAAGTTGCCCACCCTGATCTTACCTGATCCAAGCCTACAGGGACAGCCTAATTCTTCCACAATGCCACTTTTTTCCACTTCAGACAAAAAGTAATTGCACAGAAAGATGGCTGGACTGGAACCCCCACGCAATGCACTGCTTCGGCTTCCGAAACCACCACGGGGAACAGCAGATTCTCTTTACAACAGCTCCCCAATGCAGAGAGAAATAACCAGAAACATTCGTGCCTCTTCGCAGGGAGGAGGTGGTGACCGGGGGGTAGGGAGGGAAAAGAGTTGAAACAATCTGCCAGCAGCACAAACTTTGTTCGCACTCCAATTCTGGCTCAGATGGGAAGCAGCCAGCATTAAAAAAAAAAAAAAAAAAAGCAAACCCCTTAAGAAACAAGGAAGCTGTTTTTCTGCTTGTAGCGCCTTCTGAAATAGCATCCCCCACACCCCAACACGCTGGGATGAACGCAGGGAATAAGAGAACACTTTTTGACGAGACTTTTGCAAAGTATTGCACATAAAATCTCTGACTCAGTTTGTAAGATCCTGCAGATATCATGCAAGGGGGCTCCTCTACGAGGAAGAACAAATTGGCATAAAAACCGGACACAATGGACAAAAGCCTTTCAAGTCTGAAGCCCCAAACAATGAAAGGTCTGTTTTATTAATCTGCTGCAAATTATGAGCACTGCATACACTGTACGAGGCTTCCAGACTGGTGCCAGAGGAGTGAGAGAAAAAAAAAAAAAAAAAGGAAAGGAAAGGAAACTACCAGGACCATGAGCAGCGTGTTTGCAGAGCCAGGCTCTGCGTGGCCGAGCTGTCAGGAGTCCGGCAGCACGCGAGGAAAGCCGGCAGAGGGCTCGCCCGAGCCAGGCTGCAAACAACAGGGAAATGCCGCAGGAATTCACGGGGAAGATGCCATGAACTGTATTTCCTTCCTTCCTTCCTTCCCCAACAGTAGGAGCAGCTCAGAGAGCAAGTGTTGCAAAACAGTTAAACCACACCAGCACCCTCCTGCACCAGCCCCTCGCCCGGCGCACGCTGTCGGGTGCAAAAGCTCTCCCAGACGGCCGCACGCCTCGGGCAGCACGTGGCCCTGTGGCCACGGTCTGGGATTCCCCCGGGATGAGTTCAGCCTCCTGGTTTTCAGCAGTTGGGCCATGGTTCTGACGCTGTCCCTTGCTACTCCCGCTTCCGACCTCTAAAGCAGGGATAACGACCCCTTACTCGGGGCGTGCGGGAGAACTGGGCCACAGCTTCCCCACACGCGCACTGAAAGACAGGAACGTTTTTCCTTTAAGAATCCTACTGTTGGAACTCAGAAGTTCAGAGAAGCATTTTAATTATACTTTATTAAAAAAAGGAAATGCTTAAAAACCTACCCCAAGCCCCTCAAACCTCACTTTTGCCAGGGCGACACAGGTCAGACACACAGATTGTCAGTACTGCTGCAAGGAAAAAAAAAAAATGTACACACCTTAAACAAACAGAGGCTCTGGTTGCCGTGGATTTGAGGCTTTTCTGTTTTTTTAAGTCAAGGCCAAGAAATTTCTAAACCAACATGACATTCTCTGAAGGTGAATGCAACTGGCGGTTCAACCCCCAAGCAGTAGCCCAGGGTTAGAACACAATCCAAATGGGACAAAAAGCCTGGGAACCAACAAAATAAAGTCACTTATTAGGAATGATCGTTAATCATGCAAAGGCCTCTCTGTAAAAGTGTTTCCAAGGTGGGTTTCATGACATTTAAGTAGTTTCCAAAGCCATCTACATTCCTGTTAACAGTTGTCAAAAAAGACTGTCAGGCATCACGTTCAGAGAGCTAAAAGGGACACCCTCAAACTGACGTGGTTCAACACAATTTGGAAACAAGGCCCATCCTGGGCACCCCGCAGCTGCTTCACAACACCCCTCTGCAGCCAGAGAGCTGCAGTGGGATGGGATGGGATGGGATGGGATGGGATGGGATGGGATGGGACGGGATGGGACGGGATGGGACGGGATGGGACGGGACAGTCGTGCTGGCTGGGCCAAGGCGCTGCTCAAAGAGCTGCCCACCCAGCTGCTGCAGAGCTCCAGCCCAGAACCCCGTGGGCTCAGAGTTAATTAGAAGCATAGGCTAGGACACATATCAAATGCAAAGCTGATACAAAGTCTGAGACCACTGCGCTGAAGTGTTTTAAAGTATCCAGGGAGAGTTGAATCAATTAGAATTCTGCCTTCATAAACCTTGTCCTTACTGGCATTCTCTGGGCCTGAGATTAGCCCATGAACTAGAAGCAAAATCTCTTCAAACTCAAGCCTTTGTGCAGTCTGTACATGGCTGGCGTGCACAAAGGAGAACTCGTTTTTCCTAATTTCAGGCGTAGTTTCAAAGCCGAGCTGCATCCCTAACACCAGCCCCACAGAGCTTCGTGAATGCAGCACGCCTGTCCTCCCCAAGATGGAAACGAGTGATCCACCGCCCCAAGCACAGAGCAGGCCAGAAATGTTGTGTATCAATGCAGCGACACTGGATTCCTACTGTGTGTTATTCCCTGGCCAAGGTGCCCTCTTTCCCCTAGGCGGAGTTTAGTGCGGGTGCCATTGACGAGCATTGACATTTAGATATTCCAGCGTTGACCAAAATATCCAGGTTAGACATGTAAGAATTAATATTTCTATGTGGGACCACATTCTGAACACCAGCAAAACAAGCTCATACATGCAGACTTCATGTCAACAGGGTGCCTTGCAGAGAGGCACCCATGGCTCCAAGGAAGTCACAGATGCTTTGATGTGGCTCTGCACAAGCGGTAACTGGCACATCTCCTCAGCACGGCCCATTAGAGCAACAAAGGACCTTTTTAATTTAGCAATGCTGCTTCCAGCGCTCAAGAGAGTTCACCTGAAAGACTGCACATACACAGCCCTGAATGTTCAGGGCCAGGGTTCACTGAGCAGCAGCAGGACTGGCCAGCAAAGAATTTCCTGTGACTTACATGGGTGTCTGAAGCAAGACAGGATATTCAGCTCAATGCCACTGTGACACCTCTCGGTTGCCTTCAGCACCTCCAAGCTCAGCAACCAGCACCCCAGCTATTTGCCCAGAAACTAGAGAAAAGGATGCACTCACCTGCTTTCATTATCCAGAAACACAGAACTACTGCTTTTCCCGAGGGCTTCACTAATGGGGGAGAGGCAGAAGGGGGAAGAGAAGGCATCAGAATCAGAGTCAAAAGTACTGTCCCTGCTCACGTCGTCCGCAGACAGCTCCAAGGAGCCCTCGTCCTCCCCTGGCTCTGGTCTGCAGTCCAGACCTTCCTCTGTCCCCTCCACCGACAGATCCGACCTGTTCTGCTCCTCCTGAGAGCTGATTGTCGATAGGATTCCTGAGTCACTGCGGGCAGGCTGGGGGGACCGGCGGGTGCCGTCTGCCACGGGGCAGCACTGGGAGAGCTTCTCCCCTTCCGAAGAGGGGGAGCTGATGTAAGCCACATCTTTCACAAGCTGTGACACAGTCAAGATGTCTTCTCCTTTCAGGATCACTGCCCCTCTCTGCTCGGTGGGGGAAGCCTGCCGGACAATGCCGAAACCCTGAGTGTGGCGGCCGCGTTTGCGGGGAGCTTTGCGGACAGGGGAACTCTCGGGAGTGATATAGCGCAGGGCCTCTTCATCCTGCCTCTGAATGCGGGAGTTTGGCACCCAGGCAAGGATAAGCGTGGTTCCAAGTAGCTCATCTTTCTCCATGTACAAGCACAAATAGCCTTTGAGAGAGCAGAGGAGCGATCGGTTAGACACAGCTTTATGCATAGGCCTGAAATTTGCCCATCCCCATCTCTCCCCACTTCACCACCATTACACATGGGCAAAACAAACCCTTTTGTTTACCAGGAAAGAATTCTGCCAAATGAGTTGTGGCGTGCTCAACATTACTCAGTCTTTACAAATAATTTCAAGTCTGCATACGGCTTTTGAATCGTCTACATTCCCTCTGGCCTAAGTGGACGTAGAAATGACATACAATTACTTCAACTTCCTGGCTGGATTACTAATCAAAAGTAAATGCTGAAATATGTTGCCACATGAAAAACTTCTGCTGTTTGTTAGTTAAACAATTTCAAGTGCCAGCTAAACATTTCTTTCTCAAGAATATTTACCTTAGTGTAGCTAAATGGCTACACTCATGGAAAGCCAATAGGAAAAAAAAAAAGTCACACACACAAGAAGGGAAGCGTGGGTCAATGTTCACAGAATAATCAGTTTTGTGAAGCTAAGGCAGTAGCCACAGCTCTTTGATGAAAACATGAAAGAGCGCAGTAACAGACGAGAACAAAGGCCCAGGGCAGTATTTATCTTCATTTTCTCCCGTGCATGCAGCCACAATCAGGTTTTCTTTCTTTTCCCTTTACCAATGGTCGCTGAGGCCACTCTAGCACTGACAGTTACAAGACGATACTTGGCTTTCCTGAACAATACACATATTGGAAAGAGCAACAGAAGTTCCTGCCCTCCAACAAAACTGTCCGTCTTCTGGCAATACAAAAGGACTTACTAAAACGGGTAAATCCAGGCTAGACCAGAAGAGAACAGAGAAATATCATTAATTTTCCTACTAAAGGAAGAGCTGATTGTACAGCTTGTGGATGTCTTTCCTCAGTCTTCCATCAGGCTGCCTTGCCCTGTCCTCCACTGGACATTCTTTAGAGAATGTCTAAATTCTCACCCCATTCTTCAGAGCCCAAGATGTAGAATTTGCTACAAACACACACCCCAGGAGAGAGAAAACAAATGAGTGAGCAGTGTCTGCAACACCCTGTCACCTGGATGATGCTCCCCGATGCCTTGCAGCAGTTCAGGTGGATGGACACAGACATTGTTCTTTGAGTAGATGATCTCCCCATCAAGTATGGAAGAGGAACTGCTGCCACCACCAGCGTTCAAGGTCAGGAGGTCCGAAGCTTTTGAAGAGGCACGCCGGAGGAGTCGCCCCAGAGACATCACCAAGGAAGTGTTCCCATCATCTGTCAGCTTTAATCAGGAGCCAAATGCAGGAGATCTGCCAATAAGGAGGAAAGAATAGTGTTAGAATAAAAGTACCAGCAGCACAGCACGTGCCTACCACTGTCTGAGAAGGAAGAGGTCTGCCATCAACTGCTGCATCAATCCTACAACTCAAGCAAGAGCTTCCAAATGCTCTGGATCTGTAACACCATCCCTGTGTTTTAAAGATGCTGAAGTACAGAATCCCGGGATGTTTTTCTCTGCAATGAAGAAATACGAAGGCAGCAAAAGACCTCATTTCAATAGTTACTAGGGGGGGGGGGGAAACAGAAAAGTAATGCTTGTCACTGAAAATTGCCCATTACGGGAATAGCTCAGCGATGCAGAGCTGCCCAATGTAGCGCTGTCCGGGGGATGTCAAAGAGAGTCAGAGTAGACCCTGGAGGATTCCTTCAGCACAGAAAAACTGCTGAGACCATGACATTAAATGAGGGGCTGCTGCTTCATCCACAGTAACCACTGATCTCCAGAAAAACATTAATCAAAGCAAGCTCATCTCGTGCTTACCAATTCTTGGCATAATCCTGCTGTGCATTTGAGGTTTTGGGGTTGGGGGTTTGTTCTGGTTTTCGAGTAGTGATGGTTAAACAGAACTTTTTCAGACATAAGTGGCAAGAGACCCACGTTCAACAGAGTGGACAGACTCCAACCGCCGCGTATGGCATGCCAGTGTATGCCACCCCTAGCTGGGAAGCAGACCATTAGGGGCACGGCAGTTTCTGTTCTGCTGAAAGTACACAAGGCGAGGAAACTTCTCCTTCTGTCCCTTTGTATTTACGTGGCCTCACTTGCTTGTGAGCAGGCCAGTCCGACCCAACACACACCACGCGTCGCCACGGTGCCAGGTCCAGGAGCAGCGCATGGAGAGATCAGCTCAGCGTGTTCCTCCTGACAAGCCCCGTACCACCAGGCAACAGGGGCAGCCAGAAACAAAAAGAAAAGCAGGCAGGGCTCTGGATGCAGGAAACATTTTGGGGCCTAAAGCAAGCATTGCCGAACACTGACCAGCCCTGATTTCTTTAAACACGGCTTTTATGGTACCCCCAGACAAACGAGGAAGCGAGAGGGCAGAGAGGGCAAACAGAAACCAGCGCTTCCCAAAGAGCGGAGTGAAAGCTGCAGGGAAGGAAAATAGCTCTCCCGATTCCGACAGACTTGTACGTAGAGAAGATTGCACGAGACTGCCAAGTAGCTGACAGAGCCTTTATTAAAGGACAAACTATTGGTTTAACTGGCAATCGCTAGATTTGTCAGCTCGAATCGCAGCACAAGCGCTCTCTGCATTTCGGGCTTTGCTGGAACTTGACGGAGAAGCCTCAACCCTGTTATGTACTGCGCCCAGCAAGTGTTTAGGATAAGAGCATTACTTCGCGAGTCCTTCGCACCCATGTCCCCTCCTAGCACCAAACACAACACTACCTTCACGTCTCAGCCCAAGAAACCAAACACCAAGGGAGCCATATGCTTGTGCTTGTCCAGATTGCCAAAAAACACAGTACTGTTTCAGGCTCTGGGTTGTATTTTGGAGAAAGCAATTGCCTCGACCATATTTAAAGAGCAAGCCACCTTTCCTCTTGTTGCACGCTGCAAGAATACAGACGGTAAACTCTGCTGCAATGCCTCCTTTACCACCACCAAGTTACAACACACCATTTCAACACAGCGTTGAGGGAGTCCGAAGCAGTGATGTGGAGCAACCTGTATGGCACCAGAGGCCCTCAGCCTCTGGCAGATCCGAAGGGGGGCATCTGTTAGCACAGCGTCTGTAGGCGCGCAGTCTGCTCAGCTATGCCCCGTTGCTGTCAAGGCTGAAACCAGCCGAGATATCCAGCCCTTTAGGTACGTTGGCTATTTCTTCAGAAGTCTAGAAGTGCAAAACCTGCGTACGGAAAGGAGGAAGGTGGTGGCATCAGGTGGCTGCGGCTGTTGACCAGGGAATGCTTCCTCAGAAAACCCGGGTGAGCTTTTCCTACTAAGGACAGCAGATGGAGATGTACGTATGAAACCAGAGCTTGTGTGGTGTCCTGCCACAGCTCCCCAGGGCTCTCAGGAATGCAGGCAGAGGTGCAGGACTTCTCTGCCAACACAGGCAACATTTAATTAGCTTTTACCTAGCAGAGAAAGAACAAAGCAACAGGTAAAAGATCAAAAGCTGCTCCCTGGAAAGCAGGAGGAATTTGAAGGGAAATATCACCTTGATCCTGCAGCACTGCCTTGACACGCAGGTGGACGGCACTGCAGGTATGCACACGCAGGTTGGGAAAAGGAAACATTAAAAAAAAAAAAAAAAAAGACAGGAGGTGAAGAATATGATGCCCTGCCACCATAGAAACTTAGTGTGTTGCATTTGCCTTGCAGAAGAGCTATGCTTCAGAAATCAGAGACCACTACAGCACTGCAAGCAAACAGCCAAGTATACTGGGATACTTAAATGTCATCAGCAAGACTCAAATGAATCCCTTCACCATTGCCACAGGCTGGGAATTCTGTGTAGCTTTGGCTGCAGCACTAAAGGAAAACAGATGCAAGTCACCGGATGGTTTCAGGGAGAGCCACAAGAGTGATCTGGGGCATGGAGATTGCCAAGGGAAGATTAAAGAAAGGGAAGTGTATTAGAAGTCTTCATACATGTGAACTGTCACTGCCAAAAAAAGGAAGAGCTGCCCATGGAGGACAGGAGAAGTGGAAGGGCAATGGAATATCTAGTTTAGGCATGCTAACAGCAGGGGTACCAGAATGGGGCAACCTGACGAGGCCGTTTCCATTGCTGGGGGGTTTCAAAGACCGGCCGCAGAAACAAGGTAGGCAGTCGGTCCCTGCTAGGGCCAGGCAAAGGACTGGACCCCTGAAGGACATCTGGTCTACTCGTACAACCCCACAAGTCTCTGAAGCACAGCTTGTGAGCATGCCTCTCCTCCCCAAAAAACAGGAGTTCACACAGCACAAAGCAGCAAGCAACAAAAAGACAAAATCTGCAGGATTTGCTCTATTCCCTGCCCTCTTCCACACGGGACAATGTCTGCACACACCGTCCATGGGGCCCGGGTCATGAGGAGAAGCAGGCCTTGCTCCTGCCTCTCGCATGGGCTGGGGTAGGCAGGCGGGAACTGTCCTACAGCTAAGTCAGCATTAAATTAGCACTATTCAAAAAATGTGGTTTTGATATTAATTTTCAGTTTGTCCCCTGATCTGAAGGGATTCTTTTCAATGTGGCAGAGACAACCCAGCTCTCCAGGAGCTGCAGCACTGAATTAGCCCATAAGCTCTTCCTGAGTGCCAATATTTATTAAGCACACATACATTTTCTTCTCCCACACATCAACTGTCGCCACTAAAAATCTTTGCCACAGCTACCGAGTCTGTTCGCGCAGCCCCTGGCTGCTCTCCCAGTCGATGCCAGCACTTCTCAGCTACACGAGATCTCACAAACGTGCTGGGGAGCCAACTCCTGAAGTCACCCCAGGAGCCTCTTCACAAGAGCCTGACCCGTTCCCGCCAGCAGCATCTCAAATAACACCGGCTGCTCGCCTCCTTTAGAAATGCCCTTCCCCTTCTCACAAACAGATCAACAGCGAGATCCTGTTTGGCTTGGCAGATCGCACCCTCACCTTGGCAGACGCTGCTGGACCAAATGTTGCCGCCTCCGGTTGCACAAGATTGCTGTATCCCGGCAAGGGGGGGCAACGCCAGGCCCCTGCACAGGCTGACACAGGCTCCAGCACGTTGCTCCCGGTCTGTGCAGCACACGCTGACGCCGGAGCGGCTCGTGAGCACACAAGGCAACAAGGCTTCTCCCACCAACAAATTTAGGCTATAGAGGCATATGACAGCCTGGGCTTTGGGGTCGCTGCAGCCGACAAGTCACGCCGCTGAGCAGTTTGTGCCTGGCAGTGGGTCTCGCAGCTCCAAAGGCAAATCTGCTGTGCAAGAGTTTAATAGCTTTACAAGCCAAATAAGCCAAGCTACAGGGCTTTTGAAGCAAAACATGAGACCTACAGCATGTCTGGGCACAGAGGCGAAACAAGAGCTGTCAATCATCAGCACCAAATTTAAGCATGAAACGCCTTAAGTAAGAAAACCACAACAGGCTTTTTTTTTCTTTTTGTGTCCTTAATAAGTTAAAATTGATTTCACATATTTAAGGAGTAGAGAGTCACCGCACCGGGGAGGGCTCAAACACTGCAGAAGTTCCTGCCCCTTCCTCCCTTTGGGAAAAGCAAACGCAGGGTTTGCATCCCTGGTAGCCCAAGCCCAGGTTACAGCACGCTGGAAGGCAGAGTGACCGGAGATGGAGCCCAGGAGCCCGGGAGTCAGGACTCGCAGCTTCTTTCCAGTCCTCCGACTGGATTTGCTGTGCAGCTCTCAGCCAGTCACACACTTGATCTATACTTCTCTACGTATACACGAGAGCCCTTGTAATGACCTTCCCTTTGTATTGCAATACCTCTACACTAGGGAGGGGAAGCTTTCAAAACTACCAGCTGTTAGCTGGAGCTATTTAAGATGACCCAGCCAAATCAAGGAAAAAAAGTTTACCATAGGGAGCCATTCTGAAGCCATCCCATTTCACGGGGAGAATTATGTAGGTCACCAAAAAGTCTTTCATTCCTGACCGCTGGTGCAGCAGTGGCATGCAGAGTACGGAGTAAAGGAACAGCAACAGCAGTCACCAGCGAAGGCTGGAATCCCGACACTCGCACAACTCCCCATTCCAGTCACTTCAGCGGAACAGATTTTGCTTGGATGCATCTCAACCGAGAAGGTAAAAACGGGACAGCAGGCTAAATACTGTGAGTTTGTGACTCAGAGATAAAAAGGGAAGCGAAATGCTGCGATGGGAGCCTGCCTGCTGCTCCCAGCCACACCTGCTTAGGCATAAAAAAAGCAAACAAAAAGCTTACCACCCCTCCAGCGCTAAGTCAAACCGCAACACACGCCGTGGCGCTGAGCAGTTATTTGTGCCATATGTCCCTCCATCCCAGGATTAAACAGCATCGCACACTACTTAACTGCAGTGCTGGGGCAGTAGGTAACACTTCTACGGCTTTTTATTTCCAACGTCCCATAGCCGTGGCCTGATAATGCTCACAGGATGAGGTCCCTAAATACCAGCAGCTAAAAAATCCCAGGAGACTGGTTTCAGGGTTGAGTTGATGAACTAATTGCAAAGTCTTCTCCTAACGCGACAGACATCAGACCGTGCGCCTCCGATGCTTTGAAACAGCCTGCTTTTCTCCCCGCCGCAGGCAGGACCATGCCCCGCTCCCCTCCTGTCTGCTGGACAGGGAACGCAACGCTCTGCCCCATCCCGGCTCTCCAGCTCTACGCCGGCCACGCAGCGAGACACACAGAACCCACCCAGCTACCCAGCAAAGCCAACGCAGGGTCAGAGAAGCAGCTTGCAGAGACGTCTCTGCTTTTGGCCAGGTTATCACCAGGATGAGAACGAACTCCTCTAAGCCTACAAACCTAATGGGGGCTTCCACAAAAGCAGCAGCAAGCCCGAGACCTTTACCCCGAGCTGTCCTGGTCTAAACGCCAGGACAAGAATGAGCTCCTCTAAGCCTACAAACCTAACGGGGGCTTACACAAAAGCAGCAGCAAGCCCGAGATCTTTACCCTGAGCTGCCCTGGTCTTAACGCTTCTACTATTTTCTCTTAACAGATCTTTCATTTGTATGACTTCCTATTCAGCACACAACACCTTTGCAGGACAAGCTCCCCGTCCACGAGCAGCAGACGGGCAGCCCTGAGCGGGGAAGAAGCAGAGTTATTTTGCAGAGTGCCAGCAGCACAGCGCTCTGCCAGCCCCTCCGCCTGCCCTGCAACCGCCGGGGATCCCCACCATCCATCTGCACGCCTCGGCTGATGACAGAACTCAGCACAGGACGGGGGCAGATATTGGGGAACGCGAGAGAAGGCCGCCCCCCCCCCGGGGTAAGGGAATCATAACCCCCCCGGCTGCACACAGCCAGTCCAAAATCGCAGGAGACCAAAGTTGGAGCAGTGCTTTGCGTCCCGCTTTCTGCCCGCCCCGAGCAGCCGGCGCCCCCCCCTCCCCCACGCAGCGCGGGGCTCCCGCGTGGGGCCGCGGCAGGCGGGGAGGGAAGACAAAGAGCGGGGTAAAACAAACGGATGCATCAGCAGGGGGCCGCGCGGGACACCCGGGTGCCTCCTCGCCTTCACCGGGCACGGCCCCGTGTGACAGTGACACGCGTGACGAGCGGCCGTCCCGCGGGCCCGGGGCCGCGGCTGGGCAGGGGCAGCCGCCGCAGAGGGCGGCCGGGCCCCCCCGCCGCCATCCCCCACGCCCACCGCGGCCCCGGCCCGGCCCCGCCGCCTCACGCCGCTCAAGGCGCCCGTGGCGAGCACCGCCCCGCGCGGCCCCGCCGTTGTTACCGGCAAAGACGAGCCCGGGGAAACTTCTGGCGGCTCCCGCGGCTGGAAGGACCGGGCGGGCTCCGAACCGCCGCCCCCCCACCGGGCCCTGCACGGGGGCCGCTGCCACCGCCCCACTCTGCCCGGCCCGGCCCGGCGGGGGTGCGGCCGCCCCGCGGCCCCGCCCCACTCCGCCCGCCCGCCCGCCGCCGGCGTGACCCGGGGCTGCCCGCAGCGCCTCAGGCGGGGCCGCCTCCGCGAGGGGAGGGCGAAAAGGGGACTTCCCTCTCCCCAGCCCAGCCCAGCGCACCCCGCCCGGCCCGGCCCGGCCCCCCGCGCCGTTACCTGCCGCCCCGCACGGGGGCTGCTGCCGCCATGGCGGCCGGGAGGCCGCGGGCCCCGCGCGGGCTGAGGCAGCGTGGCCTGAGGGAGTGCGGTCCGAGCGCCCCCTCTCCCCCCTTCACGGAGCGAGGTGGTGCGGCCCGGGTCCCCCCCTCCGCGGGCTGAGGTGGTGCGGCCCGCAGCGCTCACGTGACCGGGTGTTGAGGCGTCGCCTGGCAACGGGAAGGTGGTGGAACCGGCGGCGGTTGAGCGCGGGGCTGCGCCGCGGCCCGGCCTTCCCTTCCCTTCCCTCCCCGGTACCGCCCGGCCTTCCCTTCCCTCCCCGGCACCGCCCGGCCCGGCCCGGCCTTCCCTCCCCGGCACCGCCCGGCCCGGCCTTCCCTCCCCGGCCTTCCCTCCCCGGTACCGCCCGGCCCGGCCCGGCCCGGCCTTCCCTCCCCGGTACCGCGAGTGTGGCTGCGCCCAGCCCCGCGGCGGAGGGGCGGTCTGCAGGTGGCAGGCCCGGGGAGCCGGGCGGGTCCTCACCCCCTCTGTGCTCTGGTTGCAGGCAGAGGCCAGCGCTATGGAGGAGGCCCCCGGCGCCGCAGCAGAGGGACCTGGGGTGAAATTCGGCTCCGCTGAGCGGGATGTAATCAGGGTTCCGTCGCATCTTGCCGTGGAGGTGATTCCCTTTGAAACGTTCACGGGGCAGCATGTTCCCACGCGCTCCTTACGGCGCCGTGTCTTCGTGGAAGCAGTTTCAATTGGAAGCTGTAAAGTCAGCGAGCGGTTATTGCAGTCTTGCACTGTGTATTTAAAAAAGCCCCTAGAAAGCAAATGCAGTTACTGTCCCGTGTGCCAGCAGCAGCTTGCAGGAGGTGTTCCTCACTCACTTCTTAGGATGTTCCTGCAGCAGGCCACTTAGAAAGGAAGCTGCCCTCATTCACAGGTGCCCGTACTCGGGCTCCTGGGGAGGTTTGTTGGTGATAAGTATTTTTTTTCCATTGGCACTGTACAATATTTGAATTTGGCAAATGATGATATGGAATAAACAGTCTCTTTAAAAAGAAAGGAGAGAATAATTTGGCTACATGCAGCTCAAGCTGGAAGACTTTCTTTAATAAAGCCCTAAGGACATTTTTTTTCTTTTAATAGATGTAAACTAGAAACACATGTGAAATCAGAAGTGGTGTGTAGAATTGTTGTCAGGGTCTTTACTATCTTAATGCGAGCTGGGTGACCGTTTTTGCAAATGAGATTAAACTTCTAAATTAAACTTCTATAGCCTGTGACAAAAAGCAGTTGTTAGGGTGCTGTAGCATTAACATTAAACAAAGAACACAACCCGGTATAATGCTGCTATTCTGCTTTTTGCCTGTATTGTATGCTAGGCAATAAAGGCAGAGAATGGGAACGACAATGAAGAAGTGTCTGTGCCTCTGGAGGGCCAAGAGGAGACTTTTCCCCCAGCAGAAGGAGGGGTCTGTGGAGCTACAGAGCTGTTGGTGGGCTCTGAAGAAGTGAGAAGCTATAATAATATATCCAGTCTTATTCACAGAAGGCACGGCCAGTATTTGTAACTTCAAATTCTCCTGTTGCAGTTTTATTGCTGAAAACACAAAACCAATCGGAACTGCAACAGCGAGAAGCTAATTGGTCAAGCACAAAGTATACAGAAACCCTGACAAAATCGGAGAGGTTCCTTTGTCGCGCTCTATATGTGTAAAGTTGTTTGTTTTTTTTCATCCGGAGTGACGCAGCTTTGCCTGTGTATCTGTGTGCTGATTTTCAAACAAGGCTCTCTTGTTGATTCTTTGGGTGCAATGTTCATCTCTCATGGTGACAAAAATAAGCGGAATTTTAGGGGCAAGTAGAGTTAGATTGAAAAACCTGTTTCAGGTGATGGATTTTATATTTCAGGAGAAATTTCCTGAGACTTTCTCAGACAATGTGGAAGCAGAGAGTTGTCCTCCTGAACTGGGTGGCATGGAGCAGCCAATAACAGACAGAGGAAACCCTTCCCGTGTGTCTTTGGGAGCTCCTCCGCAGGCATCTGTAGTGCCAGGGGAGCTGAGCAGCTGCACTGAGTCAGGTATCATTCCATTCCTTGTTAACAGTGCAATACTCGATACCATCTATCAAACACAGTTTCTAGTTTTCTCCCTTTCTGATCATTGTTAATCCAGCTGGAGGCATAATACTGTGAAATCTAAGTCTCTTTCTTTTTTGGGGGGGGTGGGGTCCAGGTAACGTTGGAGAGGCCATGTCTCTCTATTTGGAATCTGCCTTTGAGCAATTTGGTCAGCTTACTAGTGAGCACGGTGACCAAAGGTGGGAAAAGGAACGCCAGCAGCATGGACCTGAGGAAAATGAAATAAGTGGAAGAGGTGAAGAAACTGTGGAAGAAACAGAACTGGTTGTCTTGGATCCAGAACATGTGAGAAGTCCTCAAATCTTGTCATTCTTCTTTGCAGACTTGATATTTTTAATTGTATAAAATGCGTGAGGTAAATGTAAGTGGTGGCTTAGCTGCGTGCTGAAACTACATGTTTAAAAATAGCTTTTGCAAAAGTAGTAACTCGTGAACATGTCTGCTCCCGTAATATTAACCCCAGAGTTGCAGGTTCAGAAGTGAGTGATGTAGTGGGGCAAATCTGATGTTCTTCAGTACTCCTGAAAGAGAAGCACTTGCAGCAGGAGTGAGTGGACGGGTTCTCAGATGTAGCTTGTCCTATATGATTCTGACTTCCAAATATTCTCAGCAGTCACTTTCTGATGTTAACCAATACCTGCTATATAACTCTTCTCACTTGTAGCAGTGAGTGTAGCTAAAATAAGAATGCACGTATCTATGGCAGAAAATGTTTTATTTAATGGTGGGAGTAGCAGTAAGGTTTCTTCATAATTTATTTACACAAGTATGTTGAAGTTTATGAATGTCATACTTCTTTACAGCCTCTGATGAGAAGATTCCAGGCTGCCCTGAAGAATTACCTTAATAAGCAGATTGAAAAAACGAACCTAGAGCTTCAGGAACTGGTATACAGTGTTCTTTCTTTGCCTTCCCACGGCAGCCCATCCCTGTCCGTGCTGAAGCGAGATAGCTGATTTCCTCTTGTGTTTGCAGAGGACAGCAACAAAGAGGGGCAAAGTACAGAGAGAGGAGCTTGGGGTGATTCTTTATGGAGTGCAGCAGCAGCTGGCCCATCTGCAGATGGAGCTGGAGAAGAGCAATGACCGCCGTTCTCAGACAGCCACAGCGCGTCAGCAGCTGGAAGAAGAACTGGAGGCCCTCAGGCTTACGTACAAGAAAATGTGTCAGAACACGGATGATGAACGCAAGAAAGGTGACTGAGGCAGTCCTTGAAGTGTTTCCTAATTCTAGTACTGTGTGGAGAAATGAATTTGAACATGTCAATCGTTGGGTTGAAAAATACTGTAAAATTAATCAGGAATAATGCGCTGATTGAAAAGTTTCACAGATATTCCTGGTTGCCATACAATTTCCGTTGTTTCTAAGACCGTGTTGCTACATTGTTCTTCTAAGAACTTCTGAGAAGGTCTTTAGAACTAAAACTGTTCCTGGCAGGTAGGCTGTTCTCTGACTTAGTAGGAGGAAAGTTCCCATCGCTGTGTTATGTTTGCCTGTGTCTTGGTAAGGGTGTGATGAGATTGCAAAGGTCATGGGGGCATCCAGGAGAGCACCATCTGTGTGGCAGCCCGTTCCAGCCAAAGAAATGGACTCGACCCATTCTTTTTGTGTTGCAGGCATTTGGATAGGAAACGCTAAAACAGTTGCAATGGGAAGGATAGCTAAGCTCTACAATAAATTGCCTAGAAAGTTTTTGCAGATCATTGGAAAAATTAGAGAAGCATTCAACAGACTGAGGAGGCGACAATTCTGTCTTGGGGCAGAGAGTGGATTCACAGCCTGAGGCCCCTTCTTTGATTTCCTGGGCTTCTGTGTGCTGGGAATCAAGGAATTGCCTACCAAGATTTTTAGCTTTGCTTGTGGAGCTGTACTGCAAAGCTGATGTAAATCCTCGTTTCAGGGAGAGCTGATTTAGCTGGTGTGGGTTTTGCTTTGGGTGCTTCTATATTTCTTTCCCTTTTATCTCTGTTTAAAATGTATCCTACAAACATACTTCTAAATATTTTTCTTCCTGCCTTCCCCAGTTTCTGCAAAGCAGACCCAGGTTGAAAACCTGGCCTTGCATCTCTTCTACATGCAGAATATGGAGCAGGATATGCATCATAACATTTTATTAATGAAGCAGTCGACAAAGAAGGCTGAGGCAGAGAAGGTCCAGGCTGAGGTGGAAAAGAAAAAACAGGTATCGAGTAAAACTGTTGTCTTTTAAAATAAATACAGATGACAGTTAGTGGGGAGTCTTGGAGGACGGAAGTCTACAGTGACTGAATCATGGAAGATGTGTGGGAATATTTTTCCAAATAATTGGAAAAAAACCACAGGCTTTTCTAAAAATGAGAAGAAAGCCCACCACCAAGACAGTGGCTTGTACGGCCCAGAGCTTTTTGACAAGCCTTGTAATGGTAAATCACTTTTCACTCAAGCAAAGGGGGCGTGGGGGCAGAAAGATGTTTAGTGAAGAAGTATCAGGTGTTCAAGCCTTGAGAATTACGCAGAGTCGCAATGAGTTTCACACTGAAAAGTGAACTTTGAAAATGAACTGGGCTGGTTGGTGTGCTGGAGCTCCCTCTGCTGCCTCCCGCTTGCAGCAGGACACAGACTGATTATCAACACAGAATTGCATGCAAACAGTTGAAATCCAATGGATTTAGATTTTTTTGTTTTAAAACAAAGGATTTTAAAACATAAACTATTAAGATTCCCAGCTGCTGGAGAGGTGGCACAATATAATCCCTGCTGGCAGGAATGACTGCTGCTTCAGATCTGAAGTATCAATTTACTACTGCACATGGAATAATAAAAAATCAGCAAAGAAGGTTTCATTGTCTTGAAAGTTGTCACATTTGTGAGTCATTTGTACATGAGTGGAAAAGTTTCAGTAGGAACCAAATCTAATCCAGTTGCCAATTTAATCCCTTTTCTAGCCTATGTTATTTGCATAGAATATAGTTGTTTAAGACTGAGATTATATTGCTCATCCTGAGCTGCTTGGTTCTGACTCTTTAGGATCTTCTAGTAGACCGCTTAACAAGAAAAGCCTATGAACTACAAGAGCAGATTGCTCTGTTTGAAGCTCAGTTTGTGGCCCAGGCAGAGGACACAAAAGCAACTCGGCAAGCAGTAAATGAGGTAGGAGGGTGCTTTTTTTGCTTCTGGTTAATGTTTCCCTCTGGAAGGACTGACTGCTTTGGCTCGTGCTCACGTGGTGTGTAGATCTAGGCTGGAGTTGCATGGTTCATTCCTGTTTGCAAGAAGGAAGAGTTGGGTTTGGGGATTTTTTTTTTTTTTTTCTTCCCCTGAAGAATTGCCTGTAAATCACTTCCTCCCCTACCTTCTCAGCACATCTTTTTTCTTGCAAACCTATGCTTTGTGGTCTGGTGTGACAATAAACCAGACACATGTTAGCTGCAGCTGTTCCTGCCCAGCGTATTAGGAACAGAAGAAAAATACTGCACTATAACATGAATTTGGGGTTTCAGCACAGTATAGATTCATCCTGTTCACTAACTCTCTGTTCCCTAGGCTTGTATGGAGGTACAGGCTATTAACATGGAGAAAAAGCGATTGATGAACCACTGGAATAGCAGCTTGGCTGGAATGAAGCAAAGAGATGAGGCCTATATTGCCGCACAAGAGTTGCTGAGGTATATGAAAACAGTCCCAGGAGAGACCTCAAATAATTTGGACAGGAGGGATTCTCAAAGGGCAGTATGTCTTCTGTCAGGTTTATTCCTGTATGTGCAGGGTACATGAGAACAAGTGTGTGGCTCTAAAGCACATAATAATGTTAAAGGACGAGAAGTGCAGCTCTTTGTTACTATTTTATTTACCCAAAACACAACTCTCCCTTGGGATGCGTGGGGTTTTTAAAAGCTGTTTAGAGTTTTTTCTATTCATATTTTATGTCTTTAAAAGAGTTCCTTTGCCTTTGCAACACCTCTCAGTCCAAAAAGCTGGACAGCAAGAGGGACCTATCTATCGCTTTCGGTTAGGATTTTGTGATGCCTCTAGAAATCTTCAGGAAAGCCTTCCTAGTGTTGCCAAAGGAAGTGTTTATTTGGTCTGGAGTCTTAAAACTTGACTGATTCTCTGAGAACATACAATACACTTTTCTATGGTGGCACCCTGGTAAGAATGGGGGGGTGGGGACAGGGCTGAAAGAAGGAATTAATTTTCCTACATACGTTTCCTTTTAAATTTTAATGTCCCAATCCATCTTCTGATGACTCTGCACTGTCACAGCCAACTAGCCTTTATAAAGATCTTCCTCCCTGGTCAGTTGTTGCCTCAATAGCGTGTTTGAAAAGAGGAACTTGTAGATGGCTGTTCAGCACACGAATCAATCCCTGTGATGATTTTCCATCCCCTTTGCCTCTCCAGCAAGTACAGACATGACCTCAAGTCCCTCGAAACGGATATCCATGGCTGTAGAAAGTCTATCAGGAAGGAGGAGGAGAAGAATGAGTTGCTTGTCACCATCCTGAGCCGTTCACAGAACAATGCCAACACGACAAAGAAACTGATTGCCCAGTGCCTTTCAAGGCAGGAGGCCCTGAAGGTGGAATCTGGCACCTACAGTCGCATTCTCCATGAGACAGAGCAGGCCCTCAACAGGATCAAGATGGTGAGAAGAGTTACTTGGAAGAAGAATCCTTTTGAATTGGACACAGGTATGTAATCCCCCTCCCCAAACAGTTGTAGTGATCCTGTCTCTGTCTTCCCTACCTTTTAGGATCAAGCTGCTCGTCTGAGTGAGTTGCTGTCTATCAGTAAGGACATAGAGAAAGGGACTGATGCCAAAGAGCAGATGCAGAATGAAATCATGGCAAAGCTTCAGGACCAGATGATGTCCAGCAAAGCCGCAAGGCATTTCTCACAGTTGGCTGCAAAACTTCATAGAAGAAAAACAGATCTGGTATGGTATCTCTTCCGTTTTGGGAGGGCAGGGGAAGGAAACAGCCTCAGTTTCTCAAGTGTGTTTTGTCGGTGTTTTCATTTTGTTTTTCCGGTCTGCAATTGAAGCTCTGCTGGGTTTGCAACTTCAGTTTAGTTCTTGCAGTAATCTTATTGCAGGATTCTTGTGTATGTGAGAGGAGTGTGGCCAAGAAGGCCTGACACATAACTTACTATTTTTTCTTTATTTAAAAAATGGGGCAGAATGATGAATCCTGGGAGTGTTCACTATAAAGTGGCTCAAGTTCTTATGTATTGCAGGAAGACAGAGGATATGTGGTACTTCATACTCCACGTTAACTTCTCTCTCTCTACTGCATTGTGGAATGTGATACAGATGTACTCTGTTTCCAAACAAGGGTTACAGTCCAAGGGGTGGTCAAACCAGACCCACAGTTCTTCGTGGCAGGATAAGTTGCTGTCTTTGGGAGTCTGTAACTGGTACAGACAGAAAAACTAGAAGATTCAGCATAGTGTTTATCGTATTGAGTTTTGTGGGCTGGCACTAAGACGACGTGCTCACACCTCTCTATTTCCATGGGTTACTTCAGCTTCCCATGGGTTTTTTAAATCGGGTGCGTATCGTAACTAACTGGAAGACTTCTAGGGCTGGCTTTCGTTGTGAGAGAGGCCCCTCCACCCTCTTTCCAACAGATGCACAAACAAGTGGATACTCTGTGTTGACTCCTATTAGCATCTGTGTTGCACAGTAGGGATCGTGCAGGGACTACAGCCTTGGAAAAGACCAAATTGCAACCTCTCACAGTGTGGTCCAGCCCGTGCAGAAGCAGCAGACAGGCTCTTGAAAGTTACCTGGCTGCATTCGTACTGCACACAAATGAAAGGTGTACCCACGCCTTCTGGCTAGTGCGGTGGTTCTTGGGCGAGGAATGCGTCTGCCAGGCATGGTGGAGAAGGTACAACATAGTAATGTCCTCCTACTGTTAGCCAGGTAACTAGAGACACTCAGGCAGGGAGGGTAATTGCAGAAGTGACGAGTGTGGTCTCTTGAAGGGTTTGGGGATATTTAGGCACTTCAACAGCCTTGTGGCAGAGGCAAATATTGCTGTCTCCTGCCAATAGATGGAGAAACAAAGGTACAGAGAGGGCAAGGAGCTTGCTTACAGCTTGTAGCACAGACCCGGGAGTAGAATCTAAATCACCTGATTCCTGTGCTCTGATAAGTAGGTGTTACAAATTGAATAGCTGCTGTTGATGACAGTAATTTTTTCTGTCTGTTGATATTCCTAGGAGCTGCTTTTTTCCAAGGTTGAGAATGATGTGGCCCAGGTTATTCTGAATATAACTCATACCACCTGCAGGCTGACAATTCTCCAGAAAACACTTTGTGAGCTGGACAAGGAAGTAAAAAATATCCATGATCTGATCAGCTGCAGGGAAAGTGAGATTGCAAAGTGCAGTCTCCTGACTGAGAACAAGCGAAGGGTCATCAGCCAGTACAACAAGAAGCTGGAGATGATTCTTTCTCAGCAGGGGGTATGTGCGTTTATGTTTCAATCCCAAACTTGATTTTATTCTTTCTGGTGACCTCAGATGTCCTTGATAAATGTAACTGCATAAGTGCTGGGTAGTTAAAACTTTCAGGCATCAGTATTGTGAACTAAAAGCTGCAGTAGTTAATGTACATGTTTACATTTGTCAAACAGTTCTTAATGCATGCGAAGAGCAGCTGGCATTAGGGGATTGTGCCTAGCACAGATTTCTGCAGGGAGTTGTCTACGCCTGATGAAAATGTTGAATAACACGAATACTCTGGGAGTAAATGGGATCTCATTACAAAATCTGCAAAGACTGACAAGGGGAGAATGGGACAGGCAGAGTGACTTCAGTCGCTTGATGGTTGTCCCCACTCAGGTGGTACCCAGATCCGACCCTAGCACTGTGAGCTGTAAGACCTTTATGGATACTAATGCAAAAACGATGACTGTGGCATACGCTTCACAAACTTTTGAGTGTCCAGATGTACCTGCTGTAAGAGCTGAGGTGTCCCTCTCGCCACAGAGTCCGAGAACCTTTTGGGCTTCCATTGCATTTATTCCTGTGAGGTCAGGAATTATTAGTCCCATCCAATTCATTGGAAATGGAGGCAGAAAGTCACTAACTGACAAAATAACGTTATAGTTGAACTATTCAGTAGGCATCTTGGCAGTTGGACCGGCCTGCTGCAATGATGCTATAACCAAGTGCTCCAGCAATCTTAAACCTTGCCCTTGTACAGGGGCAAGAATTGGGACCACTGGAAATTGCGATCAACAAGCTGACCAAGCAGATAGAAGAATGTCATTCTGAGGTGATGGCACTCCAGAAGTACTGGCTCAATCTGCAGAAAGAGCTGGTGAAGTTAACACATGAACGGGAGGAACAAATAGCCTCCTTGGATATGCTCAAGAAACAGATCACAATAATGCAGCAGAAGAAAGTACGCATGGAAAGTAAGTCGTTCCCTAGTTCTTTCTTAAAATGTTTATCCATGCATGGACAAAAAAGGGAGGGAAGGCGTACAGGTGGGTAATGCTAGACCTTCACCAAAGCATGCCCTCAGTGCCCCTATATATGGGTGGGCAATAATGCAAATGACCCCAGTACTGTTCTCGGGGCGAAGAGCCAGGTACCTTCTGCTGTTTGCATGTGGTTTCCTATAATGATCGATCCAGCTGTCTTAATGATGGTGTCAAACCTTGAGTGACCAGTTTGCAAGTAGTTGGTAGGTAAGCATCCCCACCAGCGACAGCACCTTTCCTTGGCCAAACCCAACTCTTCCCCAGTAGTCTCCTTCAAAACCTTATTTGATTTTTGGGCTTGATGGAAAAGGTTTTGGCTGGGTATGTGAGACACAGGCGGCTCTGCATGCAGCGTTGTCTGGTCTAATAGCAGTTTGTCACACCTTGCCTGCATTCAGCCCAGTGATCCTGGGAATCTTAAGACTTTCTTCTGTTCGCCTGTAGATGAAATTCAGCAGGAAACAAAAGAACAGAAAGACATCGAACGTCACATGAGGAACATGTCGAATGACTTGATAAAGTTGAATGTGTTGATCAACAAGAACAACAGCAGCTTTGAGGAGCTGCAATATGGCAACATTATCACAGAGAATGAGTTTGTGCGCTCTCTCAAGGTACGGAGGCTTGACATCTCACTTCCAGGCCTCAACTGCCCATGCAGATCCGAGGCAAACAGTGATCCTGTAAATCTTTCTCAGTCTGACAATGTTGTATTGGTTTATGCTTCTCAACTCTAGGCAGCAGAAAAAGAATCAGTAGAGATGGAGGAGAAGTACAGCCAATTGATTGAGAAGAAGGAAAGGCTCCTAAACAGCCTGGTGGAAGCAGAGTAGGTACCAGAGAGATTCTTGCTTTGTGCCACAGTCTTTGAACTTGTATATACGTGTGTGTGTTACCTTTCTTCTCCAGTCATCAAACTGAACCAGCACCAGCAAATGGGCTTCTGTCTCTGGAGAAGATGAAAGGAGTTTAACAAATTTTTGAAATGCAGAAGCAGAATCCCAGAGTGGCAGGGGTTGGAAGGGACCTCGGGAGCTCACCCAGTCCAACCCCCCTGCTCAAGCAGGTTCTCCTAGAGCATGTTACACAGGACAGCGCCCAGGCGGGGGTTAAACATCTCCAGAGAAGGAGACTCCACAGCCCCCCTGGGCAGCCTGGGCCAGGGCTCGGGCACCCTCAAAGTCAAGAAGGTACCTTAGTTGTCTCTGGAACCAGCAGGAGCTGAGAGGATGTTGGCTTTAACAATCCCATCATGCTTGTGCTAGATGTTGCCAAGATCTGTATGGGAAGACTCTGCATGCTGTCTCCTCTGCCAGTAACAGACCAAGTGTTAATTGCACTGGGCAATTAACTGGGGTCTGTCACCTCCCTGTCAGTCTGGGCCGGTGTGTTTTACAGTCATCATGCCATCTTCTCCATTGTGGAGCTTCCTGTCTGATTCCACACTGCTCTGTGAAATCTTTTGCTTTCCTTATAGCCTTTATATAAAGGTTCTATGTAACCTTTTATATGTCCCATATGCAAATTCTTAGTTCCTGCTGAACCGTTCAGCTCTGTGTTCAGAATCGATCTCGGGAGCGTGCTGCCCGTGGTGCACACAGGGAGCGTCCTCTCAGTTGTTTACAAAGGTGCTTCTTTCCCTTTCTGTCACTGAAGGCATCAAATCATGCTTTGGGAGAAGAAGATCCAGCTGACAAAAGAGATGCGTGCAGCGGTGGATTCCGAGACAGGACAAAGCGAAATCCAAGCCATGAGAACAGAGGTTCATCGGATGCAGGTAAGCCACTGGGAAAGAGGTCTGAGGAGGGGAAGCTGCACACAACGTATTCAGCTTTCGAGTTGCTGAAACATAGGGCAGGAGATGCGAAATGGGCTGGAGAAGCCGCATCTGCAAGGCTGCAGCAGTACTGGAAACGTGACCAGCCGGCGGCTCGGCTGAGTGAAGCGCAGCCAGCACGCGTGCACTGCACGCGCTCCTTGTGCGTGCGAGGCAAGGGGCTGCAGCAGAATTGAGATATACCCGAGAAATCTCTTTAAAATGGAAGATGTCTGCCACCTTATCCTGTGACCCCAATTTAGGAATGTTCATTGCTAAGTATTGCATCATCTTAATCACTGGTTTAGGGAAGTCATCTATATTCTGGCAAAGCAACTCTACCCTTTCAGTCTCGGGATGCTTCTGCTTTTTTGCTTTTGCTATTCTAACAAGTTCCAGTGAAACATTTTGCAGATTACTTCAGACAAGTTGATAATCCAGCCCTCTGCCTTCCAGATCCAGACGGGGCAAGCTAGGTTTGGGTTTAGAGCAAATTTGGCTTAAGGCTCACGTGTATCTGGTTTGTGTTGCTGGGGTGTGCCACACAGCAGACTTTGCTTAGGTGCCATTCGTAACCGTTCGCTATTTTCAGCCTATTTTGCATCTTGACAACTGGCAGGTCCGCTACAGCCGGCTGATGAAGCAGCAGGAGAAGATGATTTGTGATATGGAGGCATCTGTTTCTCGTAGAGAGGTGATAGCGATTCGTGGGGAGGGTCAGAACAAAACAGATAAGAAACGTATGACCAAGAGTGACTTCCACCGCAAGAAGCAGGAGCTGAGAAAGAAGATCAGCGAAACCCAGAAGGTGAGTGAGTAAAGCAGGGCTGCAGGAGTTCACGTAGCTGTATTTGCCTTGTACTGTGTGCACTCAGCCCAGAGACACGGGGCGCCAGTACGCAGCCCTGCACCTGCAGGGTACAGCACTGCACAGGGGATGGGCTTTGGAAACTCATTAAAATAAAGAGTTCTGGGAAGACGGCCGGGGATGCAGGTGAACCAAAGAGCCAGAATCTGCCCTTTCCTTCACTAGAACGCCGAAGACTGCAACAAAACCATCCTGGAGCTGGAGAGCGCCCAAGTGTCCCTTAGTGCCACCTTCTCAGAAAAGCAGCAAGAGTTGCGTGGGCTGCAGGCAGAGTCCGATGGCCTCCGTGCAGAGGCAGAATGCCTTCGGAACAAGAAACGATGGGTGAGCGCATCCGCTTCCTCGCAGCAGGCGAGCCAAGCAGAACCTGCTGCTTCCTTCTGCTGCCAGCTCCCCATCTCTTTGTCTCACCCCCGTCCTCAGCTGGGCGTGCTTGGCATGTAATTTTAGCAGCACTTTTCAGTTAACCGAGCGCATTTCGAGGGCTCGTAGTGGTCCTGAGTTGATGCTGCGGTTGCACCCTTAGTGGGGCAGCATTCACCTGGAAATGCCAGCCTGAAGGACATCATTTGTATCCTGAAAATATCCAGTAACCACTATCCTTCGTGAGCGCCGGCTGGCTAGTCCTAAGGGTGTCACAAATGTGAGAGCAAGCTCAAGGGTGTGAATGACATCCTGTGACATTTTTAAGTTGGTGAAGCTCTGTCCTGGCAAGGGTTGCCTTGTGTGCACGGGTATTTCTCTGATTGATGGAATTCTGGGATGTGTCTGTACCTCTACAGCGCTCAGCACGGGGCTGCACTTTGGCTGTTATAATGGGGACTGCAGAGCGGTGTCCTTTGTCCCTTCCCTTTCAAAACACGATGCTTTTGGATGCTGGTGACACAAATCCTGTCATTTTCTTAGTTCTTTTCTCTGCGCAGTCTGCTGTCAGAGCAATTTCTGTTGTTGCTTTTCTCAGAACCTCCTGGAGATTGTGGCCTACCAGACACGCCAGAAGCACCTGCAGGCGCTGAAGGAAGGGAAGTACGCTCCCCTGTGCCGCACCGAGCAAGCCTGGAGAAACGAGCAGCAGAAGGTGCAGGACCGGCTGCGTACCATTAGCGCCATTGTCCACCAGATCCAGCGGGAACATCCTCAGCACCAAGGGGCTCTCCAGTGGCTGGGTCAGTGCTTGGAATCCAGGCTCGACTCGCAGGAGGACTGACGGAGACACGGACAAAAATACCTGTAACCATCTGTTCTTGTTCAGCTGGAGGCTGCGGGCTTCATAAGTGAATAGATATAAAAATAAAGGTGTGTACGGTGGAACAGTTGCTAAAGGTGCAGCACGGCCCCGCCTCTTGGTTTGTTCCCTTGCTGCAGCGGGCAGGTTCATGGCTGGCCCGGGGGAGGCGCCGGGGCGGGGAAGGGGAAGGGGAAGGCAGCGGCAGGCGGGGGCCGGGCCTGCCGGGAGGCCGGGCCATGCCGGGGCCCTGGGCCGCTGGGGCCATGCCGGGGCCCTGGGCCGCCGCCGCCGCGGTGCTGGCGCTGCTGGTGCCGCTGGTCCCCGCCGCGGCTCCCGGCCCCGCCGGCTGCGAGCTGCCCCCGGGCGGCCGCTTCGACTGCGGCCCCGAGCGGCTGCTGTCGCGGGCGGGCTGCGAGGCCCGGGGCTGCTGCTACGTGCCCGCCGGCCCCGGCCCCGGCCCGCCCTGGTGCTTCTTCCCCCGCGGCTACCGCAGCTACCGGGCGGAGAACCTGACGGCCACCGCCAGCGGCTACACCGCCCGCCTCCGCCGCGTCGCCGCCAGCTTCCTGCCGGGGGACGTGGGCAGCCTGCGGCTGGACGTGGCGCTGGAGACCCCCGCCCGCCTGCGCTTCACGGTGCGCCCCGGCCCTGGCCCTGGCTCCGGTCCCGGCCCGGGCCCCCCCAGCCGACCCCCCCCTCTCTGCCCCCGCAGCTGTGGGACCCAGCCCGGCAGCGCTACGAGGTGCCCCTGGCCACGCCGCGGGCCGGTGGCCGAGCCGCCTCCGGGCTCTACGGGCTGCGGGTCAACCAGGACCCCTTCGGCCTCGTCGTCTACCGGCAGCGCGGCGGGCAGGTCCTGTAAGTGCCCCGAGCCGGGTGACGCCTCCCTTCCCCTTCCCGGAGGGATTCGATCTGGAGGCGGGACCCAGCAACGAAGCAGGGATGTGGCAGAGGATGCTGATGGCACCGGGAGCAGGGATGTGGCAGGGGCCGCTGGTGACAGCAGCCAGGTGGCAGTCAGCGGCGGCAGGAGCTCGGCTTTGACCCCCTCTGCAGTTCGGTGGCTGAGAAGGGAAGCAGGAATGACAGAGCTCAGCCAAAACTTGATTTTGTTTCACATGGAGACGAGCATCCCTGTCCCTCCCCAGAGCTGCCGGCCCTCCAGCTCCGTGCCTCCCTCCTCCCCGGCTGCCGGGCACTGCCGGGGCTGCTGGCCAGAGCCCCCCTTTCTTTCCGGCAGGCTGAACACCACCGTCGCGCCCCTCTTCTTCGCAGACCAGTTCCTGCAGATCTCCACCTCTTTGCCCTCCCATTTCATTTCTGGGCTGGGGGAGCACCTGACACCGCTGGTCCTTGACACGGCATGGACCAAGGTCACCCTCTGGAACCGAGACATGGCCCCCGTGGTATGGAGTGGGGCTGAGGGAAAGGGAGACAGCTCATCTGTGCTGGCAGGGGTGGCCCCATGGCCTCTTAGGTCTTGTCTGGGGCTGGGGAAAGGCATCTGTTCTGGTTGAGCTCTGGGACTTGGCCTCAGCCCCGGGCAAGCCCATGGGACCATTGGCCCCAGGTCAGGCTTTGTCCCCCTGTGCTGCTCGGGGGTTGCTTTCCTCCCCACCGGTCCAGGGCTCTTGCTCGGGGCAGAGCTCTGCCAACAGGGGCCATGTTTGGGGCTGCAAGCCCTGGGTTTGCACCCTGAGCCGTGATGGTGCTTCTGGCTGGAGGCGAGGGGGCGGGCGGGTGGGTGGGTTGGGTGCTGCACCGGGGTCTCCGGTGGATCCTCACTGGCACCGCGCTGTGCTCTGCTCCAGCCCCAGGCCAACCTCTACGGCTCCCACCCTTTCTACCTGGTGATGGAGGATGGCGGTTCGGCCCACGGGGTCTTTCTGCTGAACAGCAACGCGATGGGTGAGTCCCGCAGAGGCATCGAGCACAGGCTTGGACCCCGTCCCTGTCCTCAGCTTGTTCCTCCGGTGCTTGTGCTTCCCCAGACGTGCTCCTGCAGCCCAGCCCGGCCCTGACCTGGCGCACGACGGGTGGGATCCTGGACTTCTACGTCTTCCTGGGCCCCGACCCCAAGAGCGTGGTGCGGCAGTACCTGGACGTTGTCGGTAGGGCCGAGCCACGGGCGGGTGGCACGGGTGCTCCCGGGATGGCTTTGCCAGGGTGGTGTGAGCTGCGTGGCGTGGCCGGCGTGGCGGAGCGGGCTTGCGGGGGAGTGCGATGCTGGGCCATCCCTGTGCCCGCCTGGCCAGCACTCACCCTCCTGGCTTTCAGGGTTCCCCTTCATGCCCCCGTACTGGGGCCTGGGCTTCCACCTCTGCCGCTGGGGCTACTCCTCCACCGCCATCACCCGGCAGGTTGTGGCCAACATGACGGCAGCCCACTTCCCCCTGGTAGGTGTCGGCCGCTCCCCGGGAGCCTCTGCCAGAAAGCAGCCATGGGGGGGCTGACAGGGAGCCCTGGTGGGGCGGGGGTCCCATGGCAGCGTGCGGGGGTCCTTGCTCCTCCCTGAGCGCCGGTGACACCGTCCACAGGATGTGCAGTGGAACGACCTGGATTACATGGACGCCAAGAGGGATTTCACCTTCAACAAGAAAAGCTTTAAGGATTACCCGGAGATGGTGCAGGACTTCCACCGCCGCGGCCTGAGGTACATCATGATCGTGGTGAGTGACACCCCTGGCCGTGCCGGGGCTTCTGCATGGGTGGGCTGGCACCAGTGATGGAGCTTCCTCCGAGGGAGGACTGGGAGCTGGTTCCCTGCCCTCACTGGTAAAGCCCCCGCTTTGTGCCCTGCCAGGATCCCGGGATCAGCAGCTCAGGGCCTCCTGGCACCTACAAGCCCTACGATGAGGGACTGAAGCGAGGGGTGTTCATCCAAAACGCCACAGGGCAGCCTCTGATCGGGAAGGTGCGTGCGAGGAGCAGCCCCGCTCCCCACAGGAGGGGGCTTGAGCGGGGCCATGAGAGCAGGACCCCGAGAGCCAGAGGGGAACACCCAGGGAATGGCCGTGGTGGCACGCGGGGGCTGCGGGGTGCAGCAGGCTGGGGACAGGGGGGCTTTGCCCATTGCTGCCTCCCTGCTGCAGGTCTGGCCGGGCCCAACAGCCTTCCCGGACTTCACCAACCCAGAGACTCACGAGTGGTGGCACGACATGGTGAAGGACTTCCATGACCAAGTGCCCTTCGATGGCATGTGGATTGTGAGTGGCCCCGGCAGAGCTGCCGGCTGCAGCTCCGGGGCTCCCGCCCTGCACCTCTGCTGGGCCCCGGTGCGGCAGCGAGGGCATCCGTTCCCCTCCCTCCCCAGGACATGAACGAGCCATCGAACTTCGTGGAGGGCTCCCAGGACGGCTGCCCCAACAACAGCCTGGAGCAGCCCCCCTACGTACCAGGTACGGGGAGCAGGTACCAGCCTCTGCCCGGGGAACCCTGGGAGGAGCCTGGGGGATGCTCCGGTCCCGGCTGAGCGGGCTCCAACCTTGCCCTCGCCTCTCCCGTGCAGGTGTGTTTGGGGGACGCCTCCGAGCCGGGACCATCTGTGCCTCCAGCCAGCAGTACCTGTCCTCCCACTACAACCTGCACAGCCTCTACGGGCTGACCGAGGCCATCGCCTCCCACAAGTACGCCTGGGGCTCGTGCCGCAGCTCCTGCTGTCCCGGCGGATGCACGTCCCAGGGGAGAGACCCCTCCCCATGCGGCGACGTGGGGTTTGGGCATTGGGTGGGTGGGTGAGGGTTTGGTTTATAATCCAGCGCGCTGCCTGCTGCTGCCAGCCCGGCACTGGAGGGGGCTGGAGCTGGTGCAGTGTGGCCGTGCTGGCTCCTGGGCTGGGGGGCTCTGTCCTGAGCGCTGTCCCATGTCACCTGCCCCATGGGCGAGGTGGCCCTGGGCGTCTGCCCCGGCACGTGCCAGCTCTGTGCTGCTGCCAGGAGCCACTGGCAGGGGGGCTGAGCCCCTTCCCTGGCTGGCCGGTGCTGAGCTGACCCCGTCCTGCCTGCAGCGCGCTGCTGAGGGTCCGGGGCAAGCGCCCCTTCGTCATCTCGCGCTCCACCTTTGCTGGGCACGGGCGCTACGCGGGGCACTGGACAGGGGACGTTGGCAGCGACTGGGAGCAGCTGTATTACTCCGTACCAGGTAGGCTGGGGGGTGCTGGGGCCGCATCCGCCCCCGCTTGCCCCCCGCGCCTCCCCCGCAGCCGGTGGCTTCTCTGTGGGCTCCGTGCCCGAGGCGCTGCAGAGCCCCAATGCCCTCTGCGCCTCCCCCCGGCAGAGGTGCTGCTCTTCAACCTCTTTGGGGTGCCGCTGGTGGGTGCTGACATCTGCGGCTTCGTGGGCGACACGTCCGAGGAGCTGTGCGTGCGCTGGACCCAGCTGGGCGCCTTCTACCCCTTCATGAGGAATCACAACGACCACGGCGCCCGGGTCAGCACCGGGAGCCCTCACCCCGCCGGGCAGCGGGCAGGGGGGCGGCCGGGTGGCCGGGGCAGGGGTGGGTGCTCTGGGGCTGTGCGAGGGGCTGCCCTGCCTGTGTGGGAAGGCTGCGGGGCTGCGTGCTGTCCGTGCCAGGCTCAGGCCGGGGGCGGTTTGTCCTGCGTCCCCAAAAGGCGCCCACCGTTCCTCCCCGCGCGCTCCGAGTATCCCCCTTCGGCTTCTCCCCCACAGCCGCAGGAGCCGTACGCCTTCAGCGCGGCCGCCCAGGCCGCCATGAGGAACGCCCTCCGCCTCCGCTACTCCCTCCTGCCCTTCCTCTACACCCTCTTCCACCGGGCTCACTCGGCTGGGGAGACGGTGGCGCGGCCCCTCTTCCTCGAGTGAGTGCCGGCCCCGCCGGGGGTCCCTGCCGGGCTCGGCAGGAGGTGGGTGCGGGGTCTCCCTGGCGCTGCGCTGCCTCTCCCCATCCTTCCCCAGGTTCCCCAAGGACCCCAACACCTGGGCCGTGGACCGCCAGCTCCTGTGGGGCGGGGGGCTGCTCGTCACCCCCGTGCTGGAGGCGGGAAAGACCCAAGTCAGCGGCTACTTCCCGGCGGGGACGTGGTACAGCCTCGCCGGGGTGGGTGCTCCCCTGCCGCGCCGTGGGGCTCCCGGGTGGGCTTCGCCTCGGGGCCCCGCAGGGGTTCCTGCGCCCCACTGCTGGTACCGGCCCCCCAGGGCTGCGTTCAGGACCCGTGCCTCGCCTGCCTTCGCTCCTGCCCGTTTGAGGGCTGCGGCGCTGGGCTGGGGCCCCCTTGGGCACGCTGTGCCCTACGCCTGCTCTTTCCTCTTTCTGTTGTTATTTAGGACTCCACCATCCACAGCAGAGGGCAGTGGATCCTCCTGCAGGCTCCCCTGGACACCATTAACGTCCACGTTCGGGCAGGGCACATCCTGCCCCTGCAGGTGAGCCCTCTCCACCCTGCGGTGACGCTGTGGTGACCTGCCTGGCCACCCCTACCCGTGGGGAGGGCTGCGGCACGGTCGCTGGCAGACTGGGCATCGCGAATGAGCCGCGAGGGCAAAGCGACTCCGGCGGCGCTCGGAGCTGTGCCCGATCCTGCGCCTCAGGAGCCTGCGCTCAGCACCGCCGAGTCCCGCAAGAAGGGGATGGCCTTGGTCGTGGCACTGACGCCGGAGGGCTTTGCCAGGGGAGAGCTGTTCTGGGATGACGGGGAGAGCTGGCAGACCTTTGAGAAGGGGGACTACACCGAGCTCCTCTTCCTGGCCACGCCGGTGAGCGAGGGGGGGCTGCTGCCAGGGGTGCTGGGGCACGGGTGTTCGCTGCCACGTGCAGGTCCCGGTGCCCCTGGGGCACACGCGGCCACGGGCAGCACCGTGTCCTGGTGCGGCCAAGCTGTGTTGTGCCAAAACTGCAGCGGGTGCTCAGCATGTGCTACGGCACTGCAAGGTGGAGGGGTCCCTTGGGGGCTGTGCCCCCCCCAGGAGCTCGCTCGGGGCGGGGAGAGGCTGCTCTCTTCTTGCACCCGCAGTGCTGCGGGGCAGCGGGTGCTCCCCAGCCCGCGTCTCCGGTGATGGCTTCACCGCTCCCCGGTGCCGGCAGAGCGCCCGTCCCGCTGGGCCCCATGCCCTGCAGCTGGGCAGCGCGTGGGGCAGGGCACGTCGAGAAGCCCTGGGTGCGTGCGGGGTGGCTGGGACCTGGGAGCGCGGGGTGACAGCCCCCCTGTCCCCGCAGGGCGCCGTGCTCAGCCAGCTCCTGCGGGCCAGCACCCACCTCGACGGGGTCCTGCTGGAGGCTGTGACCGTGCTGGGTGTCACCAGCCCTCCCCGGCAAGTCCTGGCCAACGGAGCCCTCGTGGGCGACTTCTCCTACCGCAGTGACACCCAGGCGAGTGCTCGTCCCCTCCGGGGGAGGGAGCAGCGGCGGGGGGAGCTGGGGGCCGGCAGCTGGGAAGGGACCTGGGTCTCAGCCGAGGGGTGGTGGGGTTTGGCCTCAGGAATGCACAAATCCTGCTTTGCTGGCCCCAAGGAGCGTGAAGGGCAGCCCAGCATGGGCTGGGTCGCTGCCCTGGGGCTGGGGCACGATGAGGCGGTGCAAGGGGGCAAGGATGGGGAGATGGAGGATGGAAAGGATGCGTGGTGATGGGGCTGGAGCTCTGCGAGGAGCAGTGGCACGGCTCTGCTCCTGGCGCTGTCTGCCACGGGCACCCTTCTCGGGGGGCTCTGCGGCACAGGGGCTGTGCCGGGCTGCATCTCTAGTGCACCCCAGGGGGGCAGGAGACCCCCTCGGCTCTGACAGCCCCCCAGGCTCCATCCTGGCCAGTTCTCGCTGTGCTGACCCTTCCTTCTTCCCCTCAGGTGCTGCGAGTCCCTGTGTCGCTGCCGATGTGGGAGCAGTTTGTGATCGCGTGGTCCTGAGCCCACGCTGGACCTGCACCGCTCAGTGGGGAGAGGCGATGCTGCTCCCTCCAGCTCTGGCGCTGAATCTGTCCCGTCCCCTGTAAAACCAGAGCTGCCACCACTCCCCCAGGCACTGCGGCTCCTGGGCTTTGCCCTCCCTTCTGGCTAACGTGCGGGCACTGGACTGGCATCGAGGTGGGGGCTCGCGCAACCCCTGGGGACGGGGAAACCCTCATCTCCTGCAAAATGGGGGAAAAAAAGACCCAAGTGCCTTGTGAGACAGCAAACCTGTTAACACGTGGAACCGGTAACCTGTCGAGGGGCTGCGGGAGCCTCCTGGCTGTCCTTTGGGGGGGGGGGCGAGGGAGCAGTGCTGTGAATAAAGCTGCTGTTTGCTGGGAGCAGCCCCTCGCTGCCGGCGCCTGTCCTCAAAGTGCTGCTGAGCCCTGGCTCAGCCCAGCCCCCCCTGGCTGTGACCCCCCGGCTCCATCCCTGCCTGGGGGCCTCCAGTGGGGAACCCCCTGCACCCCTTGCAGCTTCACCCCATTTCCCAGAGTGTTGGGGGAGCCCTGCCTGCTCCCGCAGCCCCAGCCATGCCGTGGAGCCCCTTGGCCTGTCCATCCTGCTTGGCTGCGAGCCCAGGGACCGCTGCCCTGGGGGGCTGCCAGCCCCGGCCCCCACTGCTCTGGCCCAGCCTCTGCCGCGCAGGGGGGGAGCAGACCCCTGTGCCTGCGCACCTCAGGGACTCTGGGCACTTGGTGTATTTTGTTAAATTAAACCGTACCCCCGCCGCCTCCTCCCTGGTACCCGCTGGCCCCTTTTCCCCTGTTCTCCCCCAGGGGTGCACAGCCGCCCCTCCGTGGCAGGGCTGGCAGCAGGCAGGGCTGCACAGAGACGGCGGCACCAGCAGCTGGCAGGGACGTGCTCAGTGCCAGGGAAAAACGGAGCCCTCTCCTCCAGAGGCTTTATTGAGGGGCAGCTTGGCCCCGTGGCTCCTCCGGCTGAGGATAAAGGCACAAGGATCCCGGGATGCTCCAGGGCCAGGCGGTGTTTGCGACAGAGAGAGCTGAGCCTTGGGGTGTCACCCAGGGACTTGGGACTGGCCCAGCTGGGATCCTGCTCTGACCCCCCTGTCCCCGGCGGGCAGCGCACGGCTGTCCCCTGGCACTGGGGGACGCCTGGGGGGGGCCGAGGCTCACAGCTCGTTGTGCAGCGGCCGGCACTGGGGGCTCAGTTTCTCCTCCAGGACAGCGTCGGGGGCACACACCCAGGGGTCACCCGTGTCCCACTGCCACTTCAAGAGCTGCGTGCGAAGCTGCTGGAAGACAGCAGCGTAGCGGGGGTCGGGGGCCAGGTTCTGGCTCTCGGTGGGGTCGCGGCTGCAGTCAAAGAGCTCCCAGCGGTCCCTGTAGTAGTACTGGTGCAGGGTCTTGTTCCAGTGGGTTGGCTGCCCGGCCCTGGTGCGGTTGAGCAGGTCTTGGAAAGTGGGCGAGACGTAGAAGTCCTGGTCGATGGGAAAGGGCATCTTGTAGTTGAGGTTGTGAATGAGGCGGAACTGCTGGTGCTGGATGGCTCGCATGGGGTAGTACATGGTCACCTCGTGGTGGCTCTGGCTGCTGAAGGCGGTGGCCCAGGGCTGCTCCGACTCCAGGGCTGGCAGGAGAGACTTCCCGGTGAGCTGCACCGGCTTCGTGCCAAAGATGCTGTATGAAGGGTAGGGGATGGAGAACCAGTCCAAAATGGTCGGCGTGAGATCTGGAGGGGAAGAGGAGGGGTGAGAGGAAGGGCTGGTGCCCGTGGGAAGAAACTCAGCCCTGGAGAGGGGCGGAAGGGTCCCCAGGGTCTGCTGCCACGTGGGCTGTGGGTGGTCCTGGAACGAGCTGTGGAGCTGAGCCCCGCAGTGATGTCCCTGCAGGGAGCCTGCTGCTCCATCACCCCTCCCCTCCCTTCCCGGGGCTGGCCGTGCCAATGCCGAGGGCTGCTGGGAGAGAGCCCTGGGTTTTGGCACGGGGAGGGTGGGGACCAGCTCACGCCTCCCCCCAGCACAGCTCTGCACGCCTCTGCTCCCTCCTGGGGGCACGGGCTCTTACCCAGGAGGGTGGCGAAGGCCTGGCTGACCTGCCCCCAGCGCTCGGGGTGCTCGGGGGAGGAGATCAGCAGGGGCTCGGCAGTGCCCGACCGGTAGAGGTTGGTCCTGCCGCTGGGGAAGGGGATGCCGTTGTCAGAGGTGTAGATCACCAGCGTGCTGTTGTGGAAGCCGGCACGCCGCAGCTCCTCCAGGACCAGCCCGATCCCTGGGGATGGAGAGGCAGAGCTGAGGGGGGGGGTGCGGGGGGGACCGCAGCGCTCACCAGTGCCAGCCTGGCCCCTGCAGCTCCTACCTTGGTCCATGCGCCCGATGGTTGTGTACTGGGCTGCCAGGTCCGCCCGGGCAGCCGGTGTGTCTGGAACGAAGGGGGGGACCTGAACGGAGAAAGGGAAAGCAGCTCATGGGAGCCACGGGCAAGGAGGTCGTGGGTGTGCCGGGGTGGCCTTCGCCAGCTCTCGCCTTTAACACTGATGGCAGGGACCACGCAGCCCCCATAGAGCCCCACGCAGCCCCCATAGAGCCCCACGCAGCCCCCATAGAGCCCCACGCAGCCCCAAAGGCTCCCACCTGCACTTGCTCTGGGCGATAGAGCTGTGGCTTCCAGTCTGGGATCCAGCCCATGCCACTCTCTCCGTTGCCGAATTTCTCACAAAAGGCCCCGTATTGGGGCTGGGAGTGCCCGCAGCGGTGGGGGTCGTGGAAGGCGATGTAGAGGAAGAAAGGCCTAGAGAGGGAGAGGGTGGAGGTGGGGTAGCAAAGGGCTGCCCACGCCCCCCGAGACCAACCCTGGGCTGTGCAAGGGTGAGCTGGGCTCGGTAGGAGGACTCCCACCTAACCTGGGCTTCTGGGTCTGGGGTGACCCACAGATAGGGTGTCCCTTCCTATTTGTGACCAGCTGGGACATGGAGACACAACTTCAGCGGGGCCGGTTTCCCTCTCCTCTCCCGTGGCCCCTCGCAGCCTGCCTGGGGCCACCGGGACCGTCTCACCTCTCGTCCTGGCTCTGCAGGAACCGCCGCACCAGCGCTCTGATTCGGGTGATGTTTCTCCCAACCTGCAAGACCGAACTGTTCTCCTCGGTGTAGGCAAAGTCGAAGGGGTAGACGGCCTCAGGTCCAACATGCTTCTTCCCGATGATCCCTGCAAGAACGCAGACAGGCGGTGTGCCAGGAGCGGCGGGGAGCAGGGGTAGGACGCTGGCCGCCGCCGCCGCCTTCTCCCTGGGGGGCTGCGCCCAGCAAACACTGGTGAAAGAGGAAGATGCTGCTGGCTTCTCCAGTCATTTCTGCTGGTTGCAGAGGCACTTCCACATCTGCTCAGAAAATGGGACCGACCTGGGGTCCGCTCTGCCCCAGGTCACAGGCGTGGGTAACCACTAGCACAGCCAAGCGGCCCGGGTGGAAGTTTGGGTCAAGCATGAGCCTTGTGTGAACTTGGGAACCAGGAAGGAGCAGGAGGAGGAACAGAAGTGAAAGTGAGGTGTAACGAGGGTGGCAGGGGAGCAGTGGTGGGAGAAGCAAAGTGAAACCCAGGCGCCAGCAGGGAGCATGGGCACGGGTCTGGTTGGTGCTGCCTAGCTCGCAGGCAGGTTAGCTGCCAAGCTCTCCCGCCCGAGGGGTTCAGTGCACGGAAAGGGGGTGTTTGCCTGCCCGTGTCACTTGCCCCAGGCTCCCTACCTGTCCGCACACGTGCTTGGCTGAGCAGCCGGGGCAGGCTCTGGACGCTGTCGAAGGAGTTGAAGTGGTGCACGTCCTGGTGCAGCCCATACATCCCATTCTGGTGCTGCAGGCGGGGGGAACACGCAGGGTTGGACGATGCCTGCCAGCCTGGCCCCGAAACACGCGGAGCCGTGCCCCAAGTGTGCGTGCATGGGGCGCAGGTCCCAGGGGGTCAGTGGGCATGGGGGGGTTGCCTGTGAGCACGCCATAAGCACGCCGGCTCTGGCCGTCCCCGGGTGCCCACTGCGGGCTGGCAGCCCCCACCCCGGCGCATGGGGGTGCCCCTACCTGGGGTAAGCCGGTCAGGAGGCTGGCCCGGCTGGGCGAGCAGCTGCTGACGGAGGTGAAGGCGTTCTGGAAGACCACGCTGCGGCGGGCCAGCGCGTCCAGGTTGGGCGTCCGGATGGCCGAGTTGTTGTAGGCGCCGCTCTCGAAGCCACCGTCATCTGCTGTGGTGGGAGGGGTGCGGGGTGAGCCCTCAGCACCGGCCTGACCCCCGGCGCGTCCCTAACCGTGCGGGGGGCAAAGCCCGGGGGACACTGACCACACCGGGAGCACCCCTGGGCGGAGGAGGACCCGGGCTGCGGCCGGTGCTGCCGTGACCGTCCCAGCAGGGGGGGGGATGCAGCGGGACCCCCGGGGCCGCCCCTCCCCTGCCCGCAGGACGCCCCGAGGGCCGAGCTCCGGGCAGGGGTCCCCCGCCGCGGGGCGGGTCCCGGGCTGGGGGCGGCGGGCGGGGGCTCACCCAGGAGGAGCAGCACATTGCGGGCCGGGGCCGGGGCCCCGCCGGGCCGGAGTGCGCCCAGCAGCAGCGGCAGCGCCCAGAGCCGCATGGCACCGGCACCGGCACCGGCAGTGGCCGGGGGCGGCGGCGGAGCTCGGCGGGGCTCGGCGGCTCCTCCGGCCGCCCCAGCTCCTCCTCTGCCCCGGTCACATGAGGCGGCCCCGGCGGCTCAGATCCGGCCCGGGCGGAGCAGCCCGGATGCGCCGGGAGCCGCCGGCCCCGCGGCAGGGAACGGGGTCGCCCCGGCAGCTCCCGCGCAGCCCCGGCGGAGCCGCCCCGCCGCCCCCCGGTTGCCCCGGCCATGGCGGAGCCGGGTGCGGGCCGGCGGCGGCGCGGGCGGGGCTGCCGGTGCCCGGGGGTGCGGAGGGCGCTGCCGGTCCTGCGCTGGCTCCCGCGCTATTCCCTGGCCTGGCTGCAGCTCGACCTGGTGGCCGGGCTGACCGTGGGGCTCACCGCCGTGCCGCAGGCGCTGGCCTACGCCGAGGTGGCCGGGCTGCCGCTCCAGGTGGGTGGCAGCGCCCTGCGGCCGTGGGTGCCCGCGGACACCCGCTCCCCACCGGCGGGCAGGGCCGGGCAGGGCCGGGCAGCCCCCCCCGCGGGTTTGCTCAGGGCTGGGCTGCGGGTGCTGGAGGGGCCCGAGGGCAGCAGCCCAGCCCCGGAGGTGCCCGGCATCGCCCAGCCCCGAGCGTCGCGCCCGTGCTCCTTTTGTCCCCGTGCAGTACGGCCTCTATTCGTCCTTCATGGGCTGCTTCGTCTACTGCTTCCTGGGCACCGCCAAGGACGTGACGCTGGGCCCCACAGCCATCATGTCGCTGCTTGTCTCTTCTTACGCGTTCCACCAGCCCGTCTATGCTGTCCTGCTCGCCTTCCTCTCCGGCTGCATCCAGCTGGCCATGGGGCTGCTGCACCTCGGTGAGACGCTTTTGCCATGCATAGTTGTATTTTTAGGATATCACCGTGCAGCCTGTAGTTGTCCCCCCCCTCCCCTGTGCTCTCCGAGACGCTGGGGTTGTCCTGATAACGCTTGTGACAGCTCTGCGTGCACGCAAACACCCTGTGCTCCCCGCCGGGGCCAGCAGCGTGCTTACTGCCACCCGTCCCTGCAGGTTTCCTCCTGGATTTCATTTCCTGCCCAGTCATTAAAGGGTTTACATCGGCTGCTTCCGTCACCATTAGCTTCAACCAGATCAAGGTAGGGCCTGCTGGCCTGCTCTGCACGCCTTGCCGCGCTCTCCTGGAGCTGGCCGCGCTGCGGAGCTGGGATATTTAGTATGGGGCTGGGCGATGCGCTCGGTGTGCGAGGAAGGAGCTGCAAAGGGGGCACAGGTCCCCCCCGCCAGCGGTTCTGGTGGGTCTCCGAGTGCTCTGTTCTGAGCAGACCGAGCTGAACGCACCCTCTGCCTGTGACCAGCTGGTGGCATTCAGGACACCAGGAAACCCAGGACGTTTGGTTTGGTCACTTGTGGGAGGTGCTGGGTGATTCTCAGCACGGAGGTTTTGCGGCTCCACTGGTCCCTCGCTGGCCTCTCAGGAGCCTGAGCCCCTCCGGCTCTTCTGGGGCTGCAATGCTTCCTTTGTGGTTAACCAAAATCAGAGCCCGGGGGAGATGGTGTCAGGCTGAGTGAGGAACCGGCGGGCTGCTGTTGGCTAATGGCTGCGGTGGCAGCGGGGGCTGCTGCAGCGGCGCTGGGCCCTTGCTGCTGCCGGCGCGGTGCAGGGGGATGGCGGCGCAGGCTGGGCTGGGGCCCCAAACTGGACCCCGTCCTGGGAGCTGCGCAGTCGTGTGTGCAGCCCGGGGTGGAGGCACCTCGGAGCATCTCTGAGCCCTGCCCCTAGGGAGCTGTGCAGGGAAAGGGCCGTCCTGGAGAGCCTGGGTGGTGGCGTGGAGCTCTGCCACCAGCAGTGCCGGCACCTCGCTGTGCCAGGGCCTCGGGCAGGGCGGCCCCCCGGTGCTCCTGGCCGTCCCTCCGCGGCAGCCGGCAGCTTGGGTTGTGCCAGGCTTTCACCAGGTTTTGTCTTCCTGCACAGAACATCCTGGGGCTGCGGGGGATCCCTCGGCAGTTTTTCCTGCAGGTGTATGAGACGCTGCGGAGGATCGGGGAGACCAGGTCAGCTCCGTCCCTGCGCCCGCCCTGCTCCGTCCCCCTGCAGCTGCGGGGTCTCGGGCTCTGCTGCTTTGCTCCCCATCTCTTTGGTCACACCTTGGATCGATTTCTCGGTCCCTGCCCAGCGCTGTGACACAAGTGCTTTTCTCAGCAGTCCCATTTGAGCTGGAAATTTGAAGATGGGGAAGCACGTGGGCTCCCCGGCTGCTAAAGGGGAAGGATGGGGCAGACTTGTCCTGTTTTCTGCTCCCAGTTCGGTGCACCAGGATTTTGCCAGCCCAAAGACACGTCCTTGGGACTGTCTGTGTTTTAAGTTCTCCTCCAGTTTTTGACAGTCCAAGAGGGAGCTCAGGCATCCCCGTGCCCCCTGCCCTCTCCCGTGAGCTGCCCCCGTGGCTCGGGGTCTGTGCCGCAGCCCGGGTTTCACGCCCAGCGCAGTGACACCCAGCAGGGTCAGCCTCATGGCGGCTGGCAGAAGGCTGCCCTGCCTGGCTGGGGGGAGGCAGATCCCACTGCAGGGCTCCTCCCTGTCGCAGGGGTCCTGCTTCCCTCTTTAGGAGGAGCCCACAAACCCATTAGCATCACACCGCTGACTGGGAGAGACCCCCTCCTGCCTCTCCTGCTGCCCCCCTGGCGTCCCTGCCAGCTCTGCCCCTCCCTGCTGCGCCGTGGAAGGTGGCCAGGCACACGCTCTTCCTCCCACGGGGCTTTGCGGTGGCTCTCGCTCGGCCCCGCGGTGTGTTTGGGCTGGCACTGATGTGCCCGTTGCAGGGCTGGGGACGCCGTTCTGGGGCTGGCCTGCCTGGCCGCGCTGGCGGGGCTCCGGGCGATGAAGAGCCGCCTGCCCCGAGCTGCCCCTGCAGAGACGCTGGCTGCCAGGGTCAGCTACCTGATCGTCTGGACCGCTGCCACGGGTGCGCTGGCCATCCCCTGCCCTCTCCCCCCCCCCCCCCCCCGTCCCTCCTGGGGACTTGTCTCTGCTGGGCAAGGAAGAGACAGCCCGAAACTGGTAAAGCCCAGGTCGGCGGGAGCTGAGACCTGGAGGTGGGTCGGGGAGGACAAGGTCCCAAGGATGGTCCTGCTGCTGTGCCTGCCCCTTCCTAAGGCTCGGAAGACCTCGGCAGCCCGGGTCCCCACCTCCTGCCGTCCCTCCCACCGCCCTGGGCTCCAGGCAGGTTTTCACGGTTGCTCTCTCCGCTGCAGCACGCAACGCCCTCGTAGTCCTGTTTGCTGGCCTGGTTGCTTACTCCTTCCAGGTGATGGGCTCCCAGCCGCTCACGCTCACCGGCAGCATCCCCCAAGGCCTCCCTGCCTTTCAGCTGCCACGCTTCTCCATGGCTACACCCAATGGCACCATCCCCTTCAGGAGCATGGTGGAGGTGGGTGCCGGGCTGCCCGGCGGAGGCTGCTGTCTCCTTACTCCTGTGTTTGCTGGCTCCCCACGCAGCGGGAGGAGCCTCTGCTGCGGGGGGACCCTCGCCCCTCGGTGGCAATGCTCACCACGTCCTTCCCTCCCAGGACATGGGGGTCGGGCTGGCCGTGGTCCCGCTCATGGGCCTGCTGGAGACCGTTGCGATTGCCAAGGCTTTTGGTACGGCTGCGCCAGGCTCCCGCGCTCTCAGGAGGGGTCTCTGCAGGGGGCTTGGGGTGCTGGGGACGTTGCTGTTCCCACGGGGGCAGTGGGAGGGACTGGGCTGCAGTGGGGGGTCCCGCGGGTGCTGCTGACCCCCTCCCCTGGCCACGGCCGCTGCCCCACACCTGCCTGGGGAGCGGGCTGGGGGGGTCCTGCACTGTGCATGGCTGGAGTTTGAGCAGGAGCTGAGCATTGTCTTGGGCTGCTCGGGGGGGCTGGGATGGGGGGTGCTGGGGGGGGGGGGGCCCCCCCCCCCCCGGGGCTGCCTGCCGCCCCCCCCCCATGCGCATGGCGGGTCGTGCCTGCGGGAAGCTCTGGGCGATAACCGCTCATCTCCTTCCAGCCTCGCAGAACGATTACAGGATTGACCCCAACCAGGAGCTGCTGGCTATGGGTAAGAGGATGCTCGGAGCAGGAGGGCAGGGGGTGAGGATCTGGCCCAAGCACCTTCGTGTGTCCCGGTGTGAGCCGGCACAGGCAGGATGCAGGAACAACCACAAAGCCACAGATGAAATGCAAACAGTAAATTTATTTCGTTACCTCACCAACCTCCCCGAAGCAGCACCCGGGCAGGGGCACACAAGCGGGAAGGCAGGCGCCGCAGAGCTTGGGCCGTGCTGGAGGGTCACCCAACCCATGGGGTTTGCCGCTTACCAGGGATCCACGCAGGCGTCGTTTGCCGCTGTGCTTTCATCTTTCCCGTAGCAGGGCAGGAATCTCAAGCACGTTCGATCGGGGGCCTCTAGGTCTATCACAGGCCTACGTCATCCAAACACAGATGTTCTACTTGCCCAACACACAAGGCCAAACAACAATTAGCGTGATAGATGTGTTTTTCAATACCCCAGCTGCAAGTCACTCGAGCGTGTTTGCAATCCTCCTCCCCAATCTTCCGTTACTTTCCCACAGTCCCGCAGCCCCCGCGGTCCCCATCTCAGCAGTCCTACCTCTTCCTGAAGTTTTTCCTTTCTCATCTTGCGTGGTGCCCCCCAGGCTTTCTCACAGCTTAGCAATTTCCAGAGCAGCCTGGGCCCAGCACACACGGCTGGACCGGCTCCAGCCCTGGGTACCAGCCTGGGGATGGAGGAGGTGACGGCAGGGGCACAGACCGGTCCCTCTCCTTCCCCATCGCAGGCTTCGCCAACGTCCTGGGCTCCTTCGTCTCATCGTATCCCATCACGGGCAGCTTTGGCCGGTGGGTAGCAGGAGGGGGAGCGGAGCCTCAGCCCTCAGGACCCTCGCTGGGGCTGTGTGGTGAGGGGGCTCTGCAAGATCTTGGGTGGAAAGTTGGGTGGACCCTGGCGGGTCCCTGAGCTCATGCCCTGGTCCCCAGCCATCCGCCTTGGCTGCCGGGCTATGCATGGGTCCCGCGGTGACCTTCCCCCCCATCTTGCGTGCTCTCCGGTCCCGCTGCAGGCTGGGAGCTGCGGGCTTGCTCGTCTTTCTCCCCGGTGGGGTCTGACAGGGTGGGTGGTTTTCCTGGGGGGGGTGTCTGGGCAGCGGGCGGGGGCAGCTGCTGGCCCCGGCTGGCCCCAGCGCAGTCTGGGACTGCGTGTTGCTTTGCATTTCAGGACAGCGGTGAACGCGCAGTCGGGTGTCTGCACCCCCGCAGGAGGGCTCGTCACAGGTAGAGCCCCCGACCCCGCCGTGGGCTGCTCTGCAGGCCCCTGTGCCCAGCACCCGCTCCCCCCGGGCACCCCGGGCATCGGGGGCGCCATGGCTCAGGTGCTCCCCATCTCCCGCAGGCGCCCTGGTCCTGCTCTCGCTGGCGTACCTCACCTCGCTCTTCTACTACATCCCCAAAGCAGCGCTGGCCGCTGTCATCATCTCGGCTGTGGTCCCCATGTTTGATGCTGGGATCTTCAGGACGCTCTGGCGGGTTAAGAGTGAGGGCAGGAGCCAGGGGGGGTCGATCCTCCGGTGCAACCCGGCTCTGCCTGCAGAGCAGGCGCCGTCCCGGAGGGCTCTGTGGTACGAGGACAAGCCGAGCCTGGGTCACCTCTCTTGCAGGGCTGGACCTTGTGACCCTCTGCGTGACGTTCCTGCTCTGCTTCTGGGAGGTGCAGTACGGCATCGTGGCTGGGGTGCTGGTCTCGGGGATCCTCCTCCTCTACTCCATCGCCAGGCCCCCAATCAAGGTGGGCTTCACACCTCGCCTTGGATGCGGCGGGGCCAGCCGGGCTCGCAAAGGAGTGCGGGGGTGGGAGAGGGCTTCCCGAGGACAGCACGGTGTTGGGGTGCAGGATTCTTCTGACCTGCTCCTGCCCTATCCTGTGTCCCCAGCCTGCCATCGGTGCTGAGCAGGGACCCCTTTCCAAGGAGCATGGGGAAAGGGTATCCCAGGAGCCGAGAGCAGCAGAGGGAGGCATCGCTGTCCCTGTTCCTGCTGATGCCTGGGGTGTGCGCAGGAGGGGAGTTTCCCTGAGGGATGGGGGGGCTCCTGTGTGTCCCCCGCCAGTGGGAAGGACAGTGCTTTGCTTTGTCACACGGGCAGTTGTCCCTGTCTGGGGAAGGTCATGGCCCCGAGCTCCCTGTGACTCCTGGGGGGTCTTGTGCAGGTGTCGGAGGGGGACGTGCTCCTCGTGCAGCCGGGGAGCAGCCTGTACTTCCCAGCCATCGAGTGCCTCCGGGACGCCGTGTGCAGCTGTGCCCTGGCAGGTACGGTGCTCCCCGGCCCGCCACCTTGTCCCGGGGACCTGGCTGTAACCCGCTGCCCACCCGGATCCCTGCTGAGGGGGGTGGCAAGCGCTGCCCAGGCCCGCAGGCTGCGGGTGCAAGCAGGGCCAGCACAGCTTCCCTGCGGCGGGGACCAGCCCCTGGCCGCTGCCACTCTCCCAGGGCTGTCTCACCCCTTCCAGCCACGGCTCTGGCTCGAAGGGCTGTGTCCCCTGGGCTGGTCATTTCTGGACTCGTCAGGGACATGAGCGTATGCTCGTTTTCCAGCAGCATCCCCACCACGCTCCGTCATCCTGGACTGCCGCCACATCAGCAGCATCGATTACACGGTGGTGGCGGGGCTGGCAGAGCTGCTGCAGGAGCTGCGCAAGCACGGCCTCTCGCTGGCCTTCTGCAGCCTGCAGGTACGCGGGGCGCAGCCTCGGACGGTGCCACGCCGTGTCCTGCGGCCTCTGCCCGCACCAGGCGTAGGCTCTGCTCCGCTGGGGAGGCTCTGCCCCGACGGGCTCAGCCCAGCCGCCTTCCCCACGCGGTCTGCGCTGGCCGCCGGGGATGCTGCTGCCTCTCTTCTGGGGGCACCTTCGTCTCAAAGAGGTGGAGGCTGCAGCATCTGGGTCCAGCTGTGGGATGCAGGGCGGCGGGGAAGGGCTGCATCCTCTGCCCTGGGCTGGCTGGGCGGCTCACAGCCCCGGGGCGATGGGAAGTGGCCACAGCGGGCTCCCCCAGCCCAAGTCTCTCTGCCCTCAGGACCCTGTTCTCCAAGTCCTGCTGTCCGCAGACTTAGAAGGGTTCCAGCATTTCCCCAGCCAGGAGGAGGCAGGTGAGGGTCTGGGCTGCCCCGGGTGCTTTCCTGGGGCTGGGGTCCCCAGGGTGCTGCTGAGGGGGGCTCTGGAAGATGAGCCCGGTACTCTGACCTTCGTCAGCTGCAGGGTGGGGGCTGCAGGGGCTTGACTCGAGGGAAGGTGAGCAGGAGCCCCTCTGGGGAGTGGGGTCACCCTGGCCTCAGGGGTTCGTGGTGAGGCTCAGCTTAACTCTCCTGCTTCTCCCCCTTCCTGGCTCAGAGCGGTGCGGAGGAGCGGAGCCGGGGGGCGGCAGGGCAGCCCCCTTCACCAGCTCCAGCGAGAGCTCGCTGCTGCCCGCGGGGCTCATCCAGTGAGTCGAGGAGCCACCGGGACCTCCCCAGGGCCAGCATCACCTTGCCACCTCCTCCCCTCTGATTACGCCGGGGCTGTACGACCTGTGCTGCACAGAGCGGTGGCTGTGACACCCTGGTGACATCTGACCAACACCCCCACGGGAGCCGCCTGCCCCTGTCGTGCCTCCTGGGTGGCTGGTGGGGCGCCTGCCAGGGCTGGGACTGTCCCCATGTCCCACGCAGGGGAGGGCAGAGCAAGGCCAAGGACAGATGGTCTGTGGAAGGGATGAGCAGTGCAAAGCCATTCCCTATCACGGTCATCAGGAAAACGGCATCCCTCCTCCAGGTCTTCCCCACCCTCGAAGCTGCCATCTTTTTTAAAATCAGCTTTTTTAATTCTGGAGACTTTTCTTATCCTGGGACACTAATGCGGAACGTGCTCTTGTCAAAGGGAGTTCCAAAGATGTTGGTGCTGCCCTCCAAGCCTAAAGGAATGCTGCAGCTCCCAGCCTCAGGGTGCTGGCAGATGAAAAGCGTCAGTGCTTTTGCTCCTTACTGATCCCTCCTGGTCTGTGGGGTTTTCTGGCAGATGCTGCCATCGGGTGGGGGTGGGCTGTCCCCCCGTGGGCGCAGCCCCTTGCCTGACTCCTGCCAGGCACCCGAGGGGACAGGCACCGTGACACCAGTGTGTGCTTGCCTTGCTGTGAAATGGGTGCAAGAGGCAATAGTGCTGTCAGGCAGCGGGGCTGGGGGCACAAGGTGCAGGAGAAAGCAGTTTTCCCGAACTGCCCTTGGCTGACACTCCCGTAAGGAGCGTATAATAAAGCAGTAATTGCAAATGAGTCAGCGTGATCGGTCTTCCTTTGGGGAAAGCTTTTGCCTTTGGTGTGGGAAGGAAGAATTAAGCTCTAATTTCTGTGTGCTGCTTGAGCAAACCAAGGAAAAGAAACCGAAACCAAGCTCAGGCTGCCTGGCTGCTCAGTGCCTGAAGGTGGCTCTGGCACAGCTCCTCCTGCCAAAGGCGGCTGGGGTGGCCGAGGTGGCCGGGAGCCACAAAATTGCGAGGGCTGACAGGTCCTGCCGCCGGAGCCTGGGGGAGCATTTCTGCAGCGGAGCAGCACCGGGCAGCGAGTTCCTGGCTGCGCTGGCAGCAGAGAAGCATTTCCAGAACTGGGAGGGCACGCGTGCCCTCTCTGTCTGTCCATCTGTCTCTCCAGACAAGCAGTGACCATTGCGGAGACGGGGCAGGTTCTGACCTGTTCCTCTTCACGCCGTGTGGCGCTGGCTGCAGCCCCGCGCTGCGTCAGGTTGTGCTGTGCAAGCTGCGCCGTGCGCCCAGAGAGGGGCTCAGCGTGACAGCGGGAGGGGGGGGGGGCTCAGGCAACCCCCTGCCCCGAGACGCTGGGGGGAGCAGGAGTGGGAAAAGAGGGGGTAAAGGGGTAAAAAGAGCCGGTGCAAGAGAACCCCTGTGCGCGAGTGTGAGCGTGAGCGCTAGTGAATATCAGGCCAGCTCGGTCCCAGTTGGATCCGGGGACGGGGTGACAGCCATGTCCCCACTTTTGGCTGTTGGATCCAGCATGATGCATTTTCCTCCACCACGTTTGCCCTCCCCACCGCTGCCAGCAGGCCCTGTCCTGCGTCCCTGCCCTGTCCTGCGTCCCTGCGCTGCCGGGGGAGCACCTGCATTTAACAGGAGGGTGAAACGCCCCACGGCCGCCCGCAGCGCTGACACAGCCCCGCGACAGCCGCCTGAGGAGGCTGCTTACGGCCATTTGCTGCCTGTGTTACTGCAGCAGCTCAGAGACCAGGGGGCAACAAGAAACGACGGAGAGTGGCCACGATTCCCTCCCGGCAGTGGGGGGGTTGGTACGTCTGCACCCTGCCAGGTGAAAGCAGAAGAAAGAGGGGCTGTGCTGGAGATCTGTGAGCTGCTAAAACTGGGCTCAGGAGGAAGAGGAGGCTGAGCTCCAGGCCCAGCCCCGCCGGCCCTGGGCATCCTGCTCCAAGCCGGGACTGGCCACCGGCGCCCGGCGAAGCCTCTCCCAAGCCCTGCTCAGGGGGCTGGGTTCTTGGGGGGCTCTTGGCGCCGAGGTACCGGGTGAGGCCCGGGCCTCCCGGGGCGAGCAGAGCGCCCGTCCCCTCCCGCCGCCGGCGGCCCTTTCCCGTGCGCGCCTCCGGTGCCCGGGGGGATGCCCCGGCCCGGCCCGCGCTCGGGCACCGCTGCCGCCTGCAGCCGCCCAGGCCCCCGGCGGGGGGGGGACCCCCTCCCCGGCTCCGGCAAGCGGCGGCGGGGCGGGACCCCGGCGGGAGCCACCCGGCGGCAGGCGGCCAGAGCCGCGGCGGGATTGGCCGGGCCGGGGGGGGGCCGGGCGGGGGCCGGCGGCGATGACGCCCCAGAAACGAAACTTGGCGGCTCGACGGAAAAGCGAAACTTCGCCGGGCGAGCAGGACCGGCGCGGCTCGGCGGAGCGGGCGCTGCAGGTGCCGGCCCCCGGACCGTCGGTGAGTCGCGTTGCCGGGTCCGGCGGGCGGCGGGGCGGACCGGGCAGCACTGCGGGCCTGGCCGGGACACCGGGTCGGGGCTTGCGGGGGGCTCCGGTGTGGGCGGCGCGCGGGGGCTCCCCTGCCGGGCCCGGCTGGGGCGACGCGCTGCGGGCTCCGGGCCCCGCTGCAGCCCCTCGGTGCGCCCCGACCACCCCCGATCCCCCGGTGCGCCCCGATTCCCTGGTGCGTACGGCCGTCCCTGGGCACTCCCCTCCTCCCGAGGCACCCGCGACACCCCTACCCCTCGGTGATCCCCGTCTTCCCTGCGCCCCCCAGTGCCCCCCGGCCCCCCGGCCATCCCGGCCCCCGGTGCCCCCCGGTGCCCCCCAGTGCCCCGGCCCCCCCGCGCTGGCCGGGAGCCACGGAAGCCCCGCCCCCTTCCCTCACCTAACGGGCCTCATTTGCATCCCGCCCGCCCTTCGCCACGCCATTGGCCCATCCGCCCGGCACCTCCCCGCGGGGGAACGAGCGACTCTCATTTGCATATAGGCTCCGCCCACGGGTCAGCCCCGCCTCCGCTCCGGGCGGGGCAGGTGAGGCCCGGGGCTGCGGCCTGCGGGGTCGCCCCGGCCCGGCCCGGCCCGGTCCCTCACGGCCCGCGGGGTCGCCCCGGTCCCGCCCGGCCCGG